>RJWK010058536.1:0-13836 GCA_004363435.1 Platanista minor
AAAAAAAAAAAAAAAAAAAAAAAAAAAATGCTAATTAAGCCAAGTGACTCTCTATATCAAGGTATATATTCTTAAATTTAATTCACACAGGTATTTACAGTATGTATTTTCTGTTGACTTATCCTGTAGCAGCACTGTAGAGCTAACCAGCTCTTAGGATTTACTTGGATTGCTTGGGTTTACTTTTCCTGCTTGGACATTCACAGACCCTGAGGTACTGTCTTAAGCACACAAGAAAAGCCACATGTTGGATTTACTGGACTTTAGTGCTGAGGAAGGATAATGAAAAAAGTTCAGACCCTGTTCATTTTTTCCATTTTATTCTATAAAAACTGAGCACAGGAATGCAAAATACTATCTGTTCTATGACTAAGTTATAAAGAAAAAGATAACCAAACAGACTTGAAGGAATCAGGAAACCCATTATGCAAACAAATGGGCACGATTGTTCAGGATACATTAATTTTCAGAGGAAAGGGCAAGAAAATTGCAGCCTTGAAAGCTGTGGCTTTGATGTTTCCCCCAAATAGAAAAAGCTCTCTTGTTAAAACATCTAGAGAGAGAAAGAGACCTAGAAAAGCATAGAGGGCATATTCTGGCTGGTAGAGAAAGGTATTCATAGAGATCGTTTGTGAGAGATGACATTTCCTTGCTGAGTTGGAAGGTGGGGAAGTTACTATTTAAGTGGAGGTAATGAAATTCTTTGATAACAAAATATGAGGGGTTTATAACTGATATGGAAAATTTGGAACCATCTCAAATGTTAGTTTGTATTTTCATATTGATTTTAAACATGCCAAAATGGAAGAAATAATTCCTTTGGGGGTCTGATTAAGGTTAACACTGCTATATAATAAAACTTTGGTTTTGTCAGAGACTGATGTTGTCTTTCAATATCCATTTTCACTTTCTTTAGTAATAATACCCCAGTTGTTATTCCTGTGCATTGCCACTGTAAGGAAGGCAGAATTTCCAGACTACCTTGCTGTTCCATGTGGCCCTGTGACTAAAACCTGGCCTGTGAGAAGTCTACACCATTGTCGGGGTGCTTCTGGGAAGTTACCTTAGAACAGGGCATCTTCTTTTTGCATGTCCCTTCTCTATGAAACAGACACACGACAGACAGCTCAGTTTCTAGCAGTCATCAAAGAGTATAAAGATGCTGAAACTTGGAAGCCTGAGTTCCTGGCAACAACATGAAACTATTTTGCCAGGACTGGACTGCCATTCTGCCAGAGACTCATTTTTAGTGTAGAATCTTCTTCTTTGCTTATTTGAGGGTTTTTTTCCCCCCTTGAAGGCACGCCTATCCTAGTTAGGTGTTACTGTTGATATCTCAAAAGATACAGCAGCACTTACTCAGAAGATAGTATTGATAATTCTCTAACAATTTCATACAACTTAATGATAATATAAGAATTGATATTTTTATGGCGCTTCAGAATTTTAGAGTGAGGATATACCTGATACCTTTAAATCCCATATTCAGTCACCATGGGGAATTAATGATTATATGAATTTATGAAAATGCAATAAAATTTTACAGACTGTTTCCCTGGCAAAAACACCCCTCAGAAGGAGAACTCAGGTCAAATCTGAATGATTTCCTCTTTGTAGTATCAAGTGGATTCATTCTAGCAGATAAACCTCAATTATCACAACTAGGACTTCTTTTTCTTGAATGTACTAAAAATACCCAATCTCTATGCTGTTGATAATGCCCTTTAGTTGTCAGTATAGTTGCAAATCCCTATAAGTGGAAGGAATTGCCATTTCCTTGTGGATACAGATGAATTAGGTCATCATATATAGAACAAAATACTATTTATTTATATAACTGGGATTAAACAAATGCTGAATCTTGTGTCAAGACCCTAGGATATTTATGGATACAAATTCAATAAAATCATGAGACATAAGATATGAAGTAAAAGAAATTAGCTTCCATATTAATGGGATTAGCAGAGTGCTAAAATGAGGTTGTCTCATATGCAATTTGCCTGCCCCTATTAGAGATATATTTTGCTTGAGATTTGAATTAAATCTTAAATCTTCTATAGTATATTCACCATTATCATTAAGGTTGTTTTTCATATGTAGAGCAAAAAATTTCCATCCTTTCTGGTTCAACAGAAAGGATCAATATTGTGATGCATATTCACATTTAAATTGACACCATGGAATTCAAAGACCCTATCACTACTCAAGTATTCCTTTTGCTAAAAACTCTTACCTCCTTTCAATTACCATGGTTCCTGTGCTATTAGGAAAGTAATTAATCATTTTAATAAAATGACTTTCTTAAAAGTTAATTATTAAATGGAAAATCATGGCGATCAGCAAAATGTTAGCTTTTCCTCCTGACATTAACTTTAAAGTTATGTCTTAATAAAAGATAGCTGAATACTTTTCACGTTATGTGTTAGTTTTGTTGTAATTTCCATTCTAAAATTAGATTGTTTTTTTAATCCCTCCCTAATACTAATTCAAAGAACGTAAAACTACTTAAAAGCACACATTCGATCTCCTTATCTTTAGTGAACAATTATGTTTACTAGTTGTACTAAAGTAAGATTTCCGGAAAAACTGGTGGATTAATAGGCATGAAATTTGTTCTATAGCTTTAAAAATAGTTAATTTTTACATTTTTGTCAAAAATCTAAATTCCTCACCATTCGAAGATTTATTTCTGGTCGTTCCAGTGATTCCTAATGCATATTATGTTTAGAAAAAAAAATAGTTTTATGTAAAATTAAACACTGATTTTTCAAGCTAGTGAGAACAATATTTAAAGAGAATAACAAATAAATACACTGTGTATCCAACTAAATTTTTCGGTTCCTGACTTTTTAAAACAACTTTATTGAGGTATAATTTACATGCCATAAATTCTCCCATTTGAGGAGTAACAATTCAGATTCAATGATATTTTGTAAATTTATTGAGTCATGCAACCATTTTCACAATCTGGTTTTATTTACCAACACAGAGATACAAGTAATAACCTGGTGAAGGAACCAGGTGGTAGAAATCCATGCAAAAGCAAAGTGTAGTCCTGGAGAGATGGAAAATACTTCTCCCTTGATAAATCAACATATCTAACTAATCAGAAGTTTTACTTCAGTTAATGAGGCCAACTTAAAGTTTTCATTATGAAATGTAATGACCAAGTCTCATTTACAGGTTAAAATCTAAAAAACAAAATCAAATGGTAGACTTGTGCTTTCCAGTTCCTCATGTAACAAGCTTGGACGGTGCCGCTTTATCCTAACAATAAGCTGAACAGACTGGGAAATCAACAACTCTTTGGATCTGTAAGAAAAGGAAGACATAGGTCAAATCACTGCCCCTAAGATTGCAGACAGGTGACTGCAGTGAGTCCAGACTTCTCAGAACAGAGACTCACAAGCAGAAACATTCTGGGAACCAGGTTTGGGGGTATTGTAGTTGATGAATTGCTGGAGGCTCAGTGCTGACAACTCAAGAGTTTTAAACTCCGGGAGACCCAGTCACAGGAGGGTCCCAATAGTATTGTGAGACTTACCTCCGGAGCTTGGCCAGATTCCCCTCAGACTTCCTGCAGGGACAGGGAAAAAGAAACGTTCGAAATATACCTGGGCACTCTGTTCTTCCTAAGGAGTCCTGCCCTAAGGAGGAACTGGTTAACTAGATCCCAACCTGCTGGGTATTATCTGAGCCTCACTGTCCCGGGGTAGGGCAACACACAACTCCAGTCATCCTATTCCACCTGACGGGGGAGAGAAAACAGAAACACTGAGTTTCACAGTGCAAGAGGATCAGGCTCACTGAAGACTATTCACAGGACCATGGAATGCGTCCCCTCCCCCCGGCACCTCACCACCACGTGACTAAAGGCTTATTTACAGTAGTTCCTTTACCAGTGCATCATGTCTGGCTATCAATAAAAAAATACAAGGCATACCAAAAGCAAAAAACACAATTTGAAATGACAGAGCAAGCATCAGAAACATATAGGGCAGGGATGCTAGGAGTTATCAGACCAGAAATTTCAAACAACTACGATTAATATAGTGAGGGCTCTCATGGATAAAGTAGACAGCACACAAAAACTGGTGAGCAGTGTAGGAGAGGTCAGAATTCTAAGAAAGAACCAAAAAAATGTTAGAGATTTAAAAAATAACTCAAATGATGAATGTGTTTGATGGCTTGGACACAACAAGGAATCTCTGATCTGGAGACTATATCAACAGAATCCTCAAACCAGAAAGCAAAAAGAACGAAAACTATATAAAAGCCAGAACAGGCTATCTAAGGACTGTGGGACAATTGCAAAAGGTTTACCATACTAGTCATCGAATACAGAAGGAGAAGAAAGGAATAGAACAAGTATATGGAACAATACTGCCTGAGAATTTCCCAAAATTGTCATGTATCAAACCGCAGATTGATGAAGATCAGTGAATACCAAACAGGATAAATGCCAAAATAATAAACATAATAAAAAAAAATAACTACACATAGCTCATAAACCATAAAGAACTTGCCTAGACAAAAATAGGAAAATACTGATCTTCTGTGTATTTAGTATATTCCCATTTCACAAAGGTAAATATAATTTTACATAAAAATGTCAAGCTGAAAACCTCAAAATAGTGAACAATGGTAATTTAATAATGAGAGCGCTATTAAATTATCACATTAAAATCGAGGTGAACAAGTGTTACTGAGCAGTTACTGTTTTGGTTTCTGGTTTCAGTGATACCCCGTGGATGTCGATAAATTAAATGGCGCTCGTGCACTTTTAATTGATTCTACTTGAGAGGGATTCGTGTACCTGGTGAAATTCTAAGCAACATTTAAGTAGTGTGAATCTTCAAGAATATAAATTGACAAGCAACTGCCTCCAAACACTAGTTATTAAAACAAGCTGATTCACAGAATTCTGACACCTCCACACTTGCCCAGCTTTTCTGCTTGTCATTCTCTTTATAACAAAGTAGGTAAAAGTAAATTAATATTTCATCTTCTAACTTTGAATTTATAGACTGTCAAGTGTGTCATATATTATTTAGATACCTCTATTTTAACATCTTGCATAAAACATGAGCTGAAGAAACATATAGGAATTTAAATAGGATGTTATGAGCAGCCTCTTAATTGTATGTGGACATTTTTCCTATAGATGTTAATTCTTAAATATTATGAATACATTTGTGTTCATTGGAATGTGATTTGTAAATAGAACTAGAAAATATGTGCAACCTTGGCTTGACTGGGTAGGAAAATCTCAAAAAGAATTAAAAGTCTAGGTAATAATAAGAAACAAAAAGTAAATTGCTGTGGCATAGGTTGAGTCACAGAGAAAATCCTGAGAAGCAAGACTGGGTGCCTTGAGAAAAATACGGGCTAGTTGACCTAGACTGGATAACCTGGAAAAAAGATGTCAGGGCACAGGAAAGGCTCGATGCACGAAACAGCATAGGGGCTGGCCTGATTGTCTGAACACATGGTGGAGAGCACCCTTGAAGGACTATATATTCCTAAGAATGGAAAGGCGGAATAACTTGATTGAGAAACAAAGCAGAGAAAAAATTTCCAAGAGACTACCTTTACCAGCTGAACCTAACCAAGAAAGTTTCTATGAGCAAAATGTGTGCATTTATGGTTCACAGCACAGTTTGTCCACCAAGAAAATGGTTTCTTATGCTCTAAATAACTGCATGAAAGATAAATACTACAGCTTCTAAATTTGAATTTATAAATCTGTCAGTGCATAACATTGGTTGTTTAGACACCCCTCTATTAAAATGTGAACTGGATAAACATACAAGGAGAACCAAGAAGGAGATTGTATTCCTTAAGTTTCAGTTTTCTCTTTGAAAATCCGAAGAGAGCATAGAGAGAACAGTGCAGAGAGAGCTCTGCATGGAAACAGACCTCCTGTTTCCTAACATAGGGAAATCATTTCTACTTGATTGTTTATGAGGCCGACACTGTTTACAGACTTCAAGCATTTTAGCATTTGATTAGACAGGTATATAAAAGAAGAAAATGTAGGTGTATTGCTTGATGACTATTACTGGATGTTTTTATTCACCATTCAGTGAAATGATGGAAATGCAGTTAAATTTCAGAAATGATCTGTTATGACCCCATGAAAGGAACAGATGGCAGGTGAATTCATTCACTGATGCTTTCAAAGGTTGACAATGACTGCTCAGTTTCAGGTTCTGAAGTAAACAGTAATCTAATTACCAAAATGCCTGCCAGTTACAGTGAGAGAAAGTGCAGTGGGACAGAGCATCTTCATCTTCAGTAACAGCTGCAGACAGTAATCGAAACAAACGGTGCTAATTAAAACTGGAATAGAAAAGAGCAGTGACAAAAAAAAAATCTGATTCTATAGGATAACAACCACTGAAAAATGGACTCCATCTGACAGAGAAGTAACCAAAGATACCGTATATACAGGAGAATGGGAAAGAGAGCCATACCTTTCATAATTCAATGAAAGGGATTGAGCAACTGTCTACAGGTGGGAAATTCTTTCTAAGAAAAAACTACATTACAGAAAAAGAAAAAAGAAGATTAAAAAATAACACTAATTACAGCTAGAATTCCATAAGCATTAAATGAGGTCATCCGAAGGCTTTAGAAGAGCACTGGTAAGAGAGAGACTTCAAGAGAATCACACAAAGAAGTTTAGAGTCTTCAATAAACATAGATGCAATTCTCAATTAGATTTACTGAAACTGTGCTATTCAAATCATGGTTTGCAGATTGATGCTGGTCCTTCAATAAGATGAGGAATTTGTGCCAGAATATGAAGCAACTGCAGGGAAAGCAACTAAGCATGGTGTTTACTTCACTTAAAAATATATATATATATATATATATATATAGTAAGACTTTATTAATGAGGAAATTAGTGCATTGATTTACATCTTAGAAGATCTATATCGTGCTGCAGACAACTTTTAAGCAGTTATCTTAGTAGTACCACTAGAATTCATTTTGCTTTGTTATGACAGTAATAATACTGAAATATAATGTCCCCTAAAATATAGTCTTTATTTTTAGATAGCCCATTAATACTTTAGATATTGTAGCTTTTGTCACTATAAGAATTAATTTCAAAAGCCCCGTATCTGCTGTCAACAAACAAGATGAGTGGTTAGAGGTAACATTTATTGAATATGTATATCAGTTAGAATCCAGTCAAGAAACAAAAACAGCACCAGTATCTGAACAAGGAATTTAGAAATTCTAAACTTTCATGCAGCATAGAAATAAGAATAACTGCTTTTCAGGCAACTACAAAGAAAATAATTATGATATCTAATAAATTTATAAGAAAAAATTGACCATAAAGTTGTCGGTGTTTCTGATACTTTTAACTCCAATGGTAAGCATCACTGTAGAATAAATATTCAATTTATCAGAAAACAAGAGTGACACCATTTTCAGTACTACCTCCCAAGTAAACTTTAGTAGCTGTGTGATTGACGATTTTTTGAGATCTTGTATATGCCATACACTGAGATTCACATTTAATATGTAGTATCTCCCAACTTTGCAATTATTCTTCATCTGCAGTTTGCTTTAGTGGGAAAATCCTAATACATAAAGTCAATGACAATAGACCAGGCTGATCATTCGAGATCCATCAAGACATTCATTATATGAACTCACCATCTATTCAAAAACAATCCATGACATTGTAACTCAGTCCTTATACTTTTTAACTAGCTCAGATTTTGTACTGGAGCAGATAATTTATTCATAAACAGACAACTTTCTACATATTTATTGTAAACATCATCAAGCCATACAAAATGAGTTTTCTATGACAGGATTTTTTGACAGAAATATCCATTATATTTAATTGATCCTCTTCGATTAGAAATTACCAAGTAAAACTTATCCATATCAAATGGAGCAGAAAGCAATCATTTTAATTATGCAATCATTAATTATCACCATGTATGTGTAATACCTATTCCTTAACTAAGATACGTATAGACTTGGATCACTAGGTTTTCTTTTCAAATCAGTTACTGAAGTAATATACAAATATGTAACTCATTTTCATGGTCTCATCTAAACCACACAAAAGAGTGGTGTCCACAGCTTCATAATAAAAATAGGAACACATGGAATAACTTCCTTGCTCCATTCCATTTGCCCAAGGCTCACTCTTTGTTCAGCCCCAGCTAAGTTATACCCTATCAATCCTTGTACATCAATCCTTGACAATTTACCATCCCCTCACACTTCTTAAAAATTTTTATAACTTCCTGAAAAGTTTGTACCCTACTTATCAGAATAGATCAAGAGGCTTTTAAGGCTAGGAATAATGTTATATGTCACATTGTCCCTCAAGAACCTGTGTCCTATGTAGTTCATATATAGTAACCATCACAGGGCAAAGCCTTGGACAGACTATTTCCAGCTAAGCTCAAACTCAGAACCAATGGACTCTTAGATTTCCATACTGACATTGAGCGACATTGTGTGATGGGAGCTACTATACTCATCATAGACAAGTGGATATTTTTTGTTTTTACCCATAGTGATTATATGTAGCCACTGCCACAGCCATTGTAAGCACAGTACAAAGCAAGAGAACCTGTAGTGTATCGCTAGTTATCATTTTATTACATGCACTTGAAGAATAGCCATAGAAGAAGATAGTAAATAGAGGTAATTACCTCTGTGTAATCAAGGCAAAGTGCTTCTGTATTAAGTAATAAATTCTGAGCATTTAAATCATTCCCAGAACATTCTCATAGCATAGAGATTCCCTGAAAGCATTCCTTTATATAAAAATCTATTACCTTTTCTAAACACAACAGAATTTAGAGGAATATTTTGAAGTGTTTTTTTGATATGTATTAGGTGCTATATAAACAAGAAGATGAAAGCAGTGTGTTATTCTTATTATTAAAAAAAGACACAAGGCAAATGTATTGATGTAAGATATGGGGCACCTCAACCAACCAACCAACAAAGCAAACCTAAAATATTTGCTGGCACCCGTCATAGCATGGATGCCCATTTACCAAGCAAACTTCCAGTGTCAGAATGCACTGTGCTTTAACTGTAGCCACGGCAGTAACTGAATTACCTGGCACATCTGAAGCCTGCTCTTATGGGTTTGGAAACTTGGAAAAGACTCTATCAACCTCTGGTCTCTTTTTCATTAAAGAAATACTTGAGGATCAGAAAACAGCAGTGATGTCCAGTTTAAGCTACGCAGCTTCAGTTCCTGTACTGTTTATAGTGACAAAGTCCATCACTGCATAGTGTGGTATTATAAGAAATAAAAACATATTAAAAACAACTTGATACCTCTTCTCCATTCTGGGAAGATGTCTGTGGCATGCCTGAGGAAGGTATATATTTCATAAAATAAACTATATCTCATCCCCAAATAATCTCCCCTCTGCTCTTGGGTCTTACGTTTCCAGCTGCATGCTGACAATATTCATAGACAGCACAAATGGACATTTCTAATATAAAGTTGTACATTTGTCCATTCTCCACATAAAAATTCCTTTACTTATATCTATGTCTATCCATATCCAAATATTTGTATAGGTAATATATGCATATATAATCACACACATTCTTAATACAATTGTGAAATGAGTGAATTATTCCTAATGCAGAGACTTCTGTCTCATACTTCTCCCCACTTTCTTCTAATTCAATGATAATAGAGTTTAGATCTAAATATATTCTGAATCCAATTTCCAAAAACTGACATTTTTTTTCACCTAGAGCCCTATCCCTACCCTAAATTCTCCGAATTTGATGGAGTTCTCATAATGCTCAACTTCAATCCTAAACCGGGTACCACCTAGACTACAAGTTTCCCTAGTTAATGGAAGCATAAGATAAATGGAAGTAGAGATGCTCACAGACACAGTTACAGCTCTGGCGGCTTGATGCTGAGATGCTGGAAAGGAGCTTGGTGGTGCCACTTACACTGCCTCTATAACAGCTCCATGCAAAATAAATGCTGAATGTTATGTTTGCTTTTTGCTCTTTTTTTTTTTTTTTTTTTGTACATGCAAAGATCGTCTTTGGATTTCTTTCAGTTAGCGAAAACAGGTGCTAATGTGGGTCTTTCATAAAACCAAAGTGGCATAAAAGGAACTTTGGAAAATCAGGGAATAGCTGTGTCATATTTTTCCTGATTTCTAGGGTACAACAAGGTTAAAACACACAAAAAAACATGTCTCAGAGGTTTAACTGACCTAAAATACAGGTTAATAATGTAAGCTTGGTATATTGCTTAGTACTATCATGTTAAAGTATTTTAAAATAATTTGAGTAACAATTTATTGATGGAGCAAACACAAAGAATGTAGTTTTTAAATTTTTTTTCCATTAAAACACCTAAATTAATTGTAGCAGGGAAGACTTCTAGCAACATAAGTATCATCATCTGTTTTTCCTTTAGTAATCTTTATCTTGTACTCCTGGGACCAAAGCCTTGGGAATGAATAGCCTTTTTTTTTTTTAAACATATTTATTGGAGTATAATTTCTTTACAGTGGTGTGTTAGTTTCTGCTTTATAACAAAGTGAATCAGCTATACATATACATACATCCCCATATCTCTTCCCTCTTGCATCTCCCTCCCTCCCACCCTCCATATTCCACCCTTCTAGGTGGTCACAAAGCACTGAGCTGATCTTCCTGTGCTATGTGGCTTCTTCCCATTAGCTATCTACTTTATATTTGGTAGTGTATATATGTCCATGCCACTCTCTCACTTCGTTCCAGCTCCCCATGTCCTCAAGTCCAATCTCTAGTAGGTCTGCATCTTTATTCCCATCCTGCCCCTAAGTTCTTCATGACCATTTTTTTTTACATTCCATATATGTGTTAGCATATGGTATTTGTTTTCCTCTTTCTGACTTACTTCACTCTGTATGACAGACTGTACGCCCATCCACCTCACTACAAATAACTCAATTTTGTTTCTTTTTATGGCTGAGTAATATTCCACTGTATATATGTGCCACATCTTCTTTATCCATTCATCTGTCAATGGACACTTAGGTTGCTTCCATGTCCTGGCTATTATAAATAGAGCTGCAGTGAACATTGTGGTACATGGCTCTTTTTGAATTATGGTTTTCTCAGGGTATACGGCCAGTAGTGGGATTGCTGGGTCATATGGTAGTTCTATTTTTACTTTTTTAAGGAACCTCCATACTGTTCTCCACAGTGGCTGTATCAATTTACATTCCCACCAACAGTGCAAGAGGGTTCCCTTTTTTCCACACCCTCTCCAGCATTTATTGTTTGTAGAGTTTTTGATGATGACCATTTTGACCAGTGTGAGATGGTATCTCACTGTAGTTTTCATTTAAATTTCTCTGATGATTAATGATGTTGAGCATTCTTTCATGTGTTTGTTGGCAATCTGTATATCTTCTTTGAAGAAATATCTGTTTAGGTCTTCTGCCCATTTTGGGATGTGGTTGTTTGCTTTTCTGATATTGAGCTGCATGAGCTGCTTGTAAATTTTGGAGATTGTTTGTCAGTTGCTTCATTTGCAAATATTTTCTTCCATTCTGAGGGTTGTCTTTTCATCTTGTTTATGGTTTCCTTTGCTGTGCAAAAGCTTTTAGGTTTCATTAGGTTCCATTACTTTGTTTTTGTTTTTATTTCCATTTCTCTAGGATGTGGGTCAAAAAGATCTTGCTGTGATTTATGTCAGAGAGTGTTCTGCCTATGTTTTCCTCTAAGAGTTTGATAGTGTCTGGCCTTACATTATGTCTGTAATCCATTTTGACTTTATTCTTGTGTATGGTGTTAGGGAGTGTTCTAATTTCATTCTTTTACATGTAGCTGCCAGTTTTCCCAGCACTTATTAAAGAGACTGTCTTTTCTCCATTGTATATTCTTGTCTCCTTTATCAAAAATAAGGTGATCATATATGCGTGGGTTTATCTCTGGCATTTCTATCCTGTTCCATTGATCTATATTTCTGTTTTTGTGCCAGTACCATACTGTCTTGATTACTGTAGCTTTGTAGTATAGTCTGAAGTCTGGGAGCCTGATTCCTCCAGCTCCATTTTTCATTCTCAAGATTGCTTTGGCTATTCGGTGTCTTTTGTCTCTCCATACAAGTTATGAAATTTTCTGTTCTATTTTTCTGAAAAATGCCAGTGGTAGTTTGATAGGGATTGCATTGAATCTGTAGATTGCTTTGGGTAGTATAGTCATTTTCACAGTGTTGATTCTTCCATTCCAAAAACATAGTATGTGTCTCCATCTATTTGTATCATCTTTAATTTCTTTCATCGGTGTCTTATAAGTTTCTGCATACAGGTCTTTTGTCTCCTTAGGTAGGTTTATTCCTAGGTATTTTATTATTTGGGGGCAATGGTAAATGGAAGTATTCCCTTAATTTCACTTTCAGATTTTTCATCATTAGTGTATAGGAATGCAAGAGATTTCTGTGCATTAATTTTGTACCCTGCTACTTTGCCAAATTTACTGATTAGCTCTGGTATTTTTCTGGTAGCATCTTTAGGATTCTCTATGTATCCTGTCATAGATATGTCTCATTCTCTGTCTCATGTCAACTGCAGACAGTGACACCTCTATTTCTTCTTTTCTGATTTGGATTCCTTTTATTTCTCTTCTGATTGCTGTGGCTATAACTTCCAAAACAGTGTTGAGTAATAGTGGTGAGAGTGGGCAAACTTGTCTTGTTACTGATCTGAGTGGAAATAGTTTCAGTTTCTCACCACTGAGGACGATGTTGGTTGTGGGTTTGTCATATATGGCCTTTATTATGTTGAGGTAAGTTACATATATGCCTACTTTCTGGAGGGTTTTTATCATAAATGGGTGTTGAATTTTATCGAAAGCTTTTCCTGCATCTATTGAGATGATCACATGGTTTTTATTCTTCAATTTGTTAATATGGTGGATCACATTGATTGATTTGTGTATATTGAAGAATCCTTGCCTTTCTGGGAGAAAACCCATTTGATCATGGTGTGTGATCCTTTTCATGTGCTGTTTGATTCTGTTTGCTAGTACTGTGTTGAGGATTTTTGCAGCTATGTTCATCAGTGATATTGGCCTGTACGTTTCTTGCTTTGTGACATTTGCGTCTGGTTTTGGTATCAGGGTGATGAGGTGGCCTCGTAGAATGAGTTTGGGAGTGCTCCTCTGCTATATTTTAGAAGAGTTTGAGAAGGACAGGTGTTAGCTCTTCTCTAACTGTTTGATAGAATTCGCCTGTGAAGCAATCTGGTCCTGGGCTTTTGTTTGTTGGAAGATTTTTAACCACAGTTTCAATTTCAGTGCTTGTGATTGGTCTGTTTATATTTTCTGTTTCTTTCTGGTTCAGTCTTGGAAGGTTGTGCTTTTCTAAGAATTTGTCCATTTCTTCCCATTTGTCCATTTTATTGGCATAGAGTTGCTTGTAGTAATCTCATGATCCTTTGTATTTCTGCAAAGGTCAGCTGTTACTTCTCCTTTTCATTTCTAATTCTATTTATCTGATGCTCTCCCTTATTTTCTAGTTGCATCTGGTTAAGGGTTCCTCAGTTTTGTTTATCTTCTGAAAGAACTGGCTTTTAGTTTTATTGATCTTGGTTATTGTTTCCTTTATTTCTTTTTCACTGATTTTTAAAAAAAATCTTTATTGGAGTATAATTGCTTTACAGTGGTGTGTTAGTTTCTGCTTTATAAGAAAGTGAATCAGTTATACATATACATATGTCCCCATATAACTTCTCTCTTGCATCTCCCTCCCTCCCACCCTCCCTACCCCACCCATCCAGGTGGTCACAAAGCACTGAGCTGATCTCCCTGTGC
>RJWK010058537.1:0-13836 GCA_004363435.1 Platanista minor
TTGCAGTACGCGGGCCTCTGTTGTGGCCTCTCCCGTTGCGGAGCACAGGCTCCGGACGCACAGGCTCAGCGGCCATGGCTTACTGGCCCAGCCGCTCCGCGGCATGTGGGATCTTCCGGGACCGGGGCGCGAACCCGTGTCCCCTGCATCGGCAGGCGGACCCTCAACCACTGCGCCACCAGGGAAGCTCCAGTATATTCTTAATGAACGCTTTTTAGTTGAGCTGATTCATTCCATTCAACATTTATATTCTGATCTCAGGAGGAAGCTAAGCTAGAGAAAGAAAAAAATGTCATCACCCCTCAGTTCCAGTCCAGCATTCACCATCTTTATCATTGTCACCACCACCACCACCATTTCTTTCTTCTTACTGCACCCTTCTTCCTATGGAACCTTTATTCCAAAGAGAACAAAGCACCTAATTACCCTTACAATAGTTCTATCTTATAATTAATCAAAACCACCTGGGAAAGCAAGTGAAAAATTCCCATTTTTTCAGTCCAATTCCCCTTCCTAAAATTATGTGTAGAATGACTTCAGAAGAGGATTCATCATAGTGAGGGTGCAGATCCCTGCCTTTAGAAATCAAAGCTGCCTGACTACAGAGCGGATGGCCATGGACACTCAAGGACAAGGCCCACATTCAGCAGGTGCTCAATATTATGAGAAAGAGTCAATAAACACACAAGAGGAAGTGCCCACAGTTGATTCAGTTCTGATGTTCTTCATCTAACACATCTTCCAGTGTCAAATAATTACTAAGTGCAGCCAAAGGCATTTTACCTTTACAAAATGATTGTATATTTCTTAGTTAATGCAAATACCTCCTGAAATAAAACCCAGAGCAATGCATACAGTGAAAAGTTCATACCTTTTGTCTAAATAATATGAATTCTCAAAATTTATCCTCACAAAATCATTTCCAAAGGAACAAAACCCAATATGCACAAAAATATTTACTGTTTTTTAATAATAGCAAACATATGGAAACACTTTAAATGTCCAAGAATAGGGAAATATTTCTTTTTCCCCCCAGAGGCACTCCATGATTATTTAATTTGATCACTTCGACATCATAGGGTTGTGAGGATAACTCAGGTGAACTGCAAAGTGTACAATCAGCCCTTTAGAACTGTCGGCTTTATAATGATATTGGGTCCCAAATCCTCAGCGTCCATAAAAATTTGGCCTCTGCAGTCTCATGTCTTCCTATTCCTGACACACAGACCCTCCCTTGGGAGCAGGGTCTCCACCATCAGACCTGCTCTTCTCTCCCACCTTCTACGTTTACACCCACCATGCATCAAATGCTACAGACCAGGCTCTGTAGTAAGAAAGTTCCATAAATTCTCTCAATCAAACCACCAAAAGCCTTTAGGAGGTCCGCTTCTCTCACTGCTACCATCTTAGAGAGCAGGGCACAGGCCCTGAGGGTTTGAGTGACTTCCCCAATGTCAACTCAGACAGCGAGGCCTCTTTTCAGGTCAGAGGTGCACCCTGGGTCCACACAAACACCGCCCAGCCCCGCACTTCCGGCCACTTCCCCGCTGCCCCGCGCGCCCCTCTCACCGAGAACCTGAGTCAGGCCCACCGTCCTGGGTGGTTTTCTCCTTTTCTCCACCAGAGACTGAGGATGAGATCCACGGTGGTGTCCCAGACGCGACGAGGTCACCCCGAGGTCCTCGGATGGAGGGCCCAACAAGTCCCGCAGAGGAGGGAGGGAATGTCCCGCCGCAGGCCAGGGTGTGGTGGGGTGACGGGGCCTCCGCGGGACTTGCCGGGAATGGCCGATCACGTGGTGAGGAGGAGGGGCCAGCGCGCCCAGCCAGAGAACTCATTCTCTTTAAAGAGTAAGTCCTGGTACCCCTCTGGGTCTCAGTTTCCTTATCTGTAAATTGGAAATAATATTTACTTAATTGTTTTAGGGGATCAAATTAATTAACGCAAATAAAGTAGGTACATTCGAAATTGGGTTCCAAGAGAGTCCCCGAAGTAGTAAAGCACCTTTTCACTTGAGCTCTTTTGAAAGGTTTTTATTTATTGTTCCTTGCAGTCCAGTGATCTTGGATTCCGATGAGCAGTGTGGTGCAGAGACAGACACAGAGAAACATGGCCCTCTCTTCACTCTACCCATAAGTGGGTGAAAAAATGCAATAAATGTTTAATTATAGGTGACATAAATTACCAGATATAACACCTATACAAATGTCATTCCAATTCTGTTTTGCCATAGAGATGCATGTTGACAATGGGCCACCCACTGCTCAGCACCATATGTGCAAGATCTCATTAAGTACTGATTATTTCTTCCATCTTACAGGTGAGGAAATGGAAGCTCAGAAAAGTTATATATCATGAGTTGAGGAGATGAAATTTCTGTATGGAAGAGTTTAGGCCTGCAGTCTCCGTTAGTATGTGAGTGTGTGTGTGTGTGTGTGTGTGTGTGTGTGTGTGTGTGCGCGCGCGTGTGTGTGTGTGTGAGAGAGAGAGAGAGAGAGAATGAAAGAAAGAACACAGAAGTGAACAGCCAGGAGTGGGAGTTGGCTAAACGACTGACTTGTTTTGAAGTTAAATTTGCCTACAAAACAGTTTTTTTACTTAGTGTTTTTTGTTTATTTTTGTTTAAAATTTTTTGCATGGTTTGTGGAAGTTACTCAAGATTAGGGTACTTGTCTTGAAACTTCATTTGTATCTGATGCAATCTGTCTTTATCAGTGCTTAGCTATGTGTTCCTTTGGGGTAGAATGTGGAGCATAGGGCTGTTGAACCATCGCATATGGAAGGCTAAAGTACTTACAAATCCCTCTCTCCTCTCTTGCTCCCCCATTGATTAAAATCTAGTCGAGTCACACAGATTGGCCAGACTCTAAAACCAAAGTGCCTAGCCACAAAGGTGACCTCCCTTTACAGGAACAATAATATCTGTTTTTAAATCTCACATTACTAAAGTACTGTATGGTTTTCAAAGAAATCTTTATCTGTAGTTTTATTTAAGTGTGACCCAACTTGCAGAGAAAACATTCTTATTTTAAGGAGACCAACTTAAAGATAACTTCAAGAAATCCAGATATCCCAGAACTCACCAGCCTGAAAGATCACATTTATTTTTCATAACCAAAGCATGAAACTCAAGCCTCCACCAACCTGATTGCTGGAAATCAGGCTTCTATTTCCAAAATATCCCCTTGGTGTATCTTGGGGTACTTCAGTTGCAGGCATCACACAGGGTCCACTCTGTTCTTTGCTTTATTCTCCCCCAGGTTGCTGCCTTCCAAGTAAGTGAGAAGAGGCTTCACCATTTTCCCTGCCCATCTCGCAAGGCCCAAGGTCAACACCAAGAGTGCTATATCCAGATGCTGTCTCGGGTTCCCATCTTCAGGGTATAGGGCATTGCTGGGAGAAAAGACCCCAAGGACTCCAGTTCAGGGTCTCAACTTAGCCCTGAAGCAGCTCAGCTTGCGGTCCATGTTGTTGCACATGGAGAGTTTTGAAAGCTTTGGGCTGGAATCTCACCCCTTACTCGCTTAGAATTTCATCAGTTATCTTGTAAAAATATGATTCTCCAGATTCCTGGGGCCCAGGAGGAGCTCAAGCCAGAGGAGCTCAAACCCAGGCCAAAAGACCAGATGGCTGATTGTTTTCTGGTGGTTGTCTGGAAACGGATTCTGAGACAGAGAGTTGCTTACCAGAGGTGAACTGGGGAAAGCTCTTGAGAGTGGCAGTGTTGAAGTTTACCCGAGCCCTGGGTTCCCAGGAGGCAGTAGCAGTTAAGAACTCATCCACCACCACCACTCTGTTTTGTTCTGGAAATGGCTAACCACAAAGGACCATCCAACACTGGCATATTTGCATAAGCCCAGATAAGACCATCTCTATCCATCCACTTGGCCTCTGTAATACTCTTGGATGAAGCAAATGACTCTCTTGTCTCCTGCCTTTATAAAATTCTAGCCCCCTTCTTTTTCTTTGAGAAGCTCCTTATTAATGAATATTCTACCTATTGCATCTCCTTAAGTGCCTTGTGCCATTAATTCTGTCTTTGACCAGAGACAGGGCTGTGAGGAGGTTAGGGAGGCACGGCTGAGCGGTAGAAGATGCCAAAGGACAGAGTAGTTGCAAATGGGGCCTCAGCTGATCCCATAGGAGCTCCAGAGCTGACATGGTCCTTCAGAGCTGTCCCAAATTCAAGCAAGGACCCCCAGCCTTTCTATCCTTGAATTAGTCAGTTATCCAGCCCTAGGCAGGAGATGTAACCTGGAGCAAAACAGTCCTCTGAGGCCTAAAGTGATTCCCAGTGAGAAGAAGCAACTGTGACCTTTCAGCAGCCAAATTCCCAGGAGCTAAGGATGGTGCCAGCATGGGGGATCTGGACTAAGGTATCCACTCCACTGATGGGAAACTAGCCATGGATCTTCCACATTTCTGCCCGCCTTCCATCCCAGCCCCCAAGGTAAATGACTCCTTCCTTCTCAACTTAAAAATCGAAAGCTGCCATGAATATCAGTGAGCGGAAAGGATGCAGACAAAGCTGGGATGGAGCTAAGATACAGAAGATAGCCAGGAGCAACTGGGCAAAGGGGAGGGGCATGCCCTCTTCATACCAGGAGTGTTTCTCAAACTGTGGTTCACAGACTTTCCCATGCTGGTCTCTTAATGCGTTAAACTTGATAACATGCCACTTTATACTTTTGTTTCTGAAATGAATTAGCAATGTACTCACGAATATTTAATGAAAATAAAATTAAAAAGCCAACTGACACCATTTGTTGCTACCTAATCAAAGTTAGCTCAAGTCTCTCCATTCTTTCCAAGGAGAGGTTTTACTGACTACATTCCCATGAATTTGTAGCAGCTTGGGCTCAAGACAGAAATATTGCAAGTCACTCTTGTTATAACGAGCCTGACCCTTTGTACATCTTTCCTTCTTCCCAGAATCAGTTACTGAGCTCCTGTCCTGTGTCAGGTATTATACTATACCCTGTGAGGAAGACAAACTTTTTTCTCTATCTTTCCCCCCGTGATTACTGCCTCCATAAGGCACATATGACTTTGCTGGAATGATGTCAGTGACAAGAGAGAGGCAAGATGCAGAGCGGTTAACTGAGGAGCTAGGGTTAATGAGCATGTGAAGACAACATTGTGTAAAGTGTTTCTTCTAGATTCTAGAAATTTGGAATCTAGAAGCATTGCTGGTCTAGTGGGTAGCTAGATGGAGACACAGGGTGGTGGGAGGGTGTGGTTTTTTTCCTTTGTTTTGTGTTTCGTTCCATAGTGGGAGAAACTGAGCATGTTTAAGTGCTAATCAGAAGGAACAAGGAAGCCAGTAGACAGGATTGGAGATAGAGGAGATAGGCTCCTGCATCTGAAAATGGGTGAGAAATGGGATTTGCTTCAGACGGAAGGAAGAGTATGTCTTTAACTGTGGTTGGACGGACTTCCCTGGTGGCGCAGTGATTAAGAATCCGCCGGTGCGCCTACAGAATCTGCCTGTGTGCCTATTGCTCTATCTTCTCTACAAGAGAAGCCACCACAATGAGAAGCCTGCGCACCGCGACGAAGAGTAGCCCCCGCTCACCGCAACTAGAGAAAGCCCGCGTGCAGCAATGAAGACCCAATGCCGTCAAAAATAAAAAGAAATAAAAGAAATAATTTTATAAAAAACCTTGCCTTCATGAAGCAGCATAGAAAAAAATTTATTATGTAAAATTTTTTAAAAAAAAGTACAATGAGGTAATTGTGGTTGGAGAAGAGGGAGAGGTTAGAGAAGGAAGTCAGAAATGGGAAGACAGTTGGACTGATCCAGGGTTAGGGCTTGTCCCGATGATATACAGGACAGTGAAGACTCAAAGCAGGTAAAGGGGTCAGCCAGTGACTAATTGAGGAGATAGATCTAGCATCTAGATTAAAACAGAAGAGGGGCCAATAACCAAAGAAAACGGATGGTTTGGGAGAAAATGGAAGAGTTTAAAGTTGGGAGCTATCAAATGGGTTGTTTTTTCTGTTTGTTTGTTTGTTTTTGGCGGTCCGCGGGCCTCTCACTGCTGTGGCCTCTCCCGGTGCGGAGCGCAGGCTCCGGACGCGCAGGCTCAGCGGCCACGGCTCACGGGCCCAGCCGCTCCGTGGCATGTGGGATCTTCCCGGACCGGGGCACGAACCCGCGTCCCCTGCATCGGCAGGCGGACTCGCAACCACTGTGCCACCTGGGAAGCCCTCAAGTGGGTTTTTAAAAGGCAGTGTTGAAGGAGAGAGAGAGAAGAGTAGCAAGAGCAAGCACTTACGAAAAGCCAGCCATTGTTCTAAGGCATCAAGTCGAAATAACCTGAACAGATATAGGCTATTATTTTCCACATTTTGTATAAGAGGAAACTGAGGCACTAAGTGGTTAAATCATGTGTGTAAGGTCACACAGCTAAGAAGTGGTACAGCTTTGGTAAGTCTGGTTTTAGTCTCTGCTTTGACCAGACCAGAGAGGAGAGTTTGAGTTTGTTATTTCAGGTTGGCAGTGTGGGTGATGACGAGGTCCAGGGTCTAGGTGAGGATGTGGTCTAGGGTGGAGCATAGCAATGTGTTTATGAAGTGGGACAGGTGCTGTACCTAGTCCACTACAGCTCTTCGGCCCTCTCCTTTTGCTCTGCAAACAGGACTGCAGCATCCCAAGGACCTTCTGCTGGTCTTTGTCATTGCAGCCTCATGGGGCCACTGTCACCAGCTAGGCTTTGACTGGGTACCCAGTAGAGAAGATAACTACGAAACCAACCCAAGAGGAGCTGCATAAGGAAGTTCAAATCAAAAGATCCATCCACATTCTCAGGAGACAAGAGAGCATCCCAAAATACATGGACAAAACCTAGCTCTTTTCCAACCCAGGCCACATTTTTCAAAATTGTCACTGTGACTGTTCCTTTGCTGGGAGTTTTCTGTGATTCCAGCTAAATGTTTGGCATTGCCCCAGCAATGTCAGTTTGGGGCACCACCACTGAAGCATCCCTGCCTTGTAGTCACGTCATTAGTGGAAATCTGAAAAGTCTTAGTCACCCCAGCAAATGTGTAGTGCCCTGGGTTCAAAGCCCCAGCCTTGTTATTTGAGTTAGAAAGTTGCTTTATGATGTGTTTTCGCTTCAGAGTCCTCATGCTAAGAAAACTAAGCACACAAGAATTCCTCATCTGCAGCAAATGTGAAATAAATGCCTAGAGGGTTCTAATATGTCACGTGTGAGAAGAAATTGTATTTGTATTTGTGTCCCAGTCCTGCCACCTACTAACTGTAACCTTGCCCATGTTACTTAAGCCTCCTGAGCCTCCGTTTTCTCATCCGTAAAATAGAGTTAGTAATCGTGTGACTGGGATCATTCTTGAGGAATACTTCACAGAGCCTGGCTCACAGTAGGACCTCATTCATGGCAGTGGGGGCGGGGGGGGGGAGGAGTAATATTAGTAGTCGTGGTTGTTATATTTATTGTTTGTACTTCCTCACTGCCCATTCACTCATTCACCCTCCGATACCTTCCCCTGCACTGAAAAAGTTCTCACCAAAGTCATCAATATCATCCCTGATGCTAAAGCTAATAAATACTTGGCAGTTCATGTCCAACAGGGCCTCTTGCCAGGAGCTAATGAGTGATGTAGCTGAGATTCGGACTAAGGCTTGGTGTTCTTCAGGTTGCTGTCCTAGACCCTCTTCTTATCTCACTCTATACATTTGGCTTGTGTAATCTTATCCATTTCCCTGACTTCAAAGGCCATTTTTGAGTGTTTATGGTGTTCCGAGTACTATGTGAAGCCTATATGGATGCTATGGGTGGATGGATGGATGGATGGAAGGATGGATGGATGGATGGATGGATGGATGGTTGGCTAGATAGATTCCTTTAATCTCAGCAATAGCCTTATGAGATGGATATTACGATTCTATCATTATCTACTTTGACATGGAGAAACTAAGGCTCAGAAAGGTTACATTAATTGCTTAAGGTTCTCCTGCTAGTAAGTGACAGAGTCATGATGTGAACCCAAACCTATCTAATTCTAAAACAATCGTTCTTGACCTTTACATTACACTACAGCACCATTCCCAAACAGTGCCCATCCAACTTCCTGTGAGATTAAAATAAACTAGACCTGAATGGAACTCAGATTTAAAGCTTACTGAAATATCAATGTTTGTATTCAGGTATAACTTGTAGGAGTAGAGCTGGATGTTCAGAACCACCAGCCTCAGATGCTGGTTCGGAAATAATGAAGGCCATCCCCAGGCATCCTTCAGAACCATCGGCCCATTAGAACCCAGGTGGAAACACTACGGCTTCATTTGTGAGAGGTAGAGGTCGGCAGAAGATTGGGGTTTTAGCTTTCAAGCTGCCAATAAAATAAATTCTGGCCTCAGTACTCTGAAAATCAGCATGCACAATATCATCCACTCCTTCAGAACAGGTGGAGAGTGAGCGCTCGGCACCCCCTGGGTGGCCATAATGGTACCAACAACCCCCCTCTATCTACTAAGGCAGCAGATAGGACCATTCAAGGGAACTGGGCAGTGATTGCCGCTGCCATAAGTAATAGCCACCATTTTTATGACTCAGCATTTCTCTATGCATAATTCTTCTAAAGAGTATAAATAAGTCACACTAAATTACAGTTACTAGAAGGATATTTCAAGCTTAAAGTTGGAATTAATACAATTAGTGTCTAAAACCATCTTGAAGGGAGAAAAGCATCGTGACTAAATAACAATTTATAAGGCTTTTAGGTAGCTTATTTCACATTCTTTAAATTAATAGTGATTTCGACATGAAAGTGAAATATTATGTATAATTTTTACATTAAAATGAAATATGATAAAATATAATTAAGAGGTTTATCAGCATCCTCACATTTGGGGGGTGGAATGCAAAGCTATGAGTTCAGAAGCTTATGAAACTGGATAAGTGATTGCTATATCTGTTTTCTTAATTGTGAAATATTTATACCCCTGATGTCATAGACCATGCAGTATTTATGCCGGATGTGCAGTGAAATCAATATTCAATATTTGGGCAACATAACAGGGGAAAGAACCTATCCCCTAAATTGATGATAAAATTATCTTCAGTTTAAAGCATTATCTCAGAATTGCACATGAAACTCTAAGTTCAAGAGAAAGGAAGATTATTTTTATTTGAATTACCATAGAAGTTGCTTCGGGTCTTTAGTCCCTTTGACAGTAGAGATAGCGAGAATTTTATTAAGCACTTCTCCACCAGAAAGATAATTTTTTGATAGACCCTTGCCCATGCATAACCCCACTTGCCTATTTTTAGAAAGAAATCCATTTGTCTTTAAACATTAAAATACAACTGAATCTTTTATCACCAATGCGAGGTTTGGAGGTCTTCCAGAGGAGAGCAGATTATAAACTAGTAAAAAGGAAGCTTCCTATAAGGATCCTTATTTTGTTTTCTTTTAAGCATAGAGGCGAAAATCAAGTCCTAAGGCAGAGAGTTCTCATACTATATATTGCATAGAAGAATCGTCGGCTAATTCTTCAACTCACCCTCTATAGACTGAGTCAGTGAGTAGGTGTAGACTGGGGCCAAGGAATCTGCATTTTAATGAGTTCCTTCAAATATATCTGATGTAAGTTGCCCCCAGATTTCACTTTGATATAATTTGCCATAAGGATTCTTCCCCTGACACTCAGAGATCATATTTAGCAAAACCTACAGGTCAGATTGTATCAAAGAAGGAGTTTGAGTACCGGAGCAGATGGCCTGGGTTTGATGGCAGATTCTGCCGTTTTCCAGCTCAGTGGCTTTGGGCAAATCACTTCATCTCTCGAATCCCGTTCCCTCATCTGTAAACAGAGGATATTAATCCTTGTCATGTACCTCCCAGAGTTCGTAGGAAGATCAAACGAGATAACGGCCATGCATGGCAGAGATGCTATTATGTGTTCACTAAACTCTTTCCACTTTCCCTATGAGCACAAAGCTAGGCTGCTTGTCCTAGCCTCCCGGCTGCAGTGAGCAAGGCCACGTGGCTGTGTTCTGGCCGTTGGAAGGGGATGTGTATTACTTCCCTCCAGCCTCCACCCCTCCCCCCACTGACTGTCTCTCCTTTTCACCATCTAGATGCCAATTCTCAGAGCAATCTTGAGAGCCACATGTGGAATATGGTCAACCTTGGACTGGAAGGGCTGCTCACAGCTGAGCTTCCTCTCTGTCTACCTGCATTGGACTGAAAGGTGCACAAGAAATGTAAACCGATTGGGTTAACCCACCACGACTTGGCAGTCATTTGTTATCTCAGTCTGCACTGTGAAATGTAAAGTTATATACAGATATAAGAGACTTAATAAAAGGACAACTGGGGCAGTGAAAAAGCGGAACTGACAGGCCAGGCTGGCTTTGTTAGATTAGGTGTTGGAGCTGAGAGAGATCTTCCCAGTCACAAATACCTCTTCACCTCATGTTCACTGGTTCCACTGGGCCTTTTGCAGGATGGGGGAACAAAGACATTGGCAGCAATGAAAAAGTAGGAACCAGGTCTAGGCAATGGGTGCCTAGATGGAGGGTTAGCACAGCAGCCTGAAGTCTTGCAGAGCACCTTGTGAAACCAAGCATCCAGGAGTCGGGGAGCGCACTGGCAATGAGTGTCGAGAAAGGCAGCAAAGCAAAAACTGGGCACTTTGTTCTGAGCCAACAAACATGCAGAAGCAAGTGGTCAGTATGAGCTGTGGGATCAGAGAAGACACGTTCGAAGACCAAGAAGCCTGTTCTTCCTCACCATTTGAAATTCTAGCCATTCTTCAGAACTCACCTCAAATGCCAAAGACTCCAACTAAATCAGAAGTTTTTAAGTCCATTTACCCAAGGGGTTTAAGAATGAACTTCCACAGTGTTCTTGAACCCTCTGAACTTGGATGCTAGGAATGGAGTCCTTACTTTTATCAGCCTCTTAAAGGGAGTCTATGGAGCAAAAATATTTAAGAACCACTTCACTGGTTTTGTGAACACCTAAAATACAGGCATTGTTCTTATCCCTCCTTACCCTCATACTCACTCAGCACAAAGTAGGTACTCAGTAAATGATCACTGAAGGGATACACGTGTCCTCTGATTCTCCAGGTTGAAATTGCTCTCTTGGTCTTTATGATTCCCAAATCACTTAGTTTGTCATTCCCTTGAGGCATTTGTCACCAACTGCAGTGCATCGATGTTCGTCGTTTACTTCGCCCAGGTTTTACCCAGCCTATAATCACTTTATGGGTAAGCAGGGTAAGCTTTGTATTCTCAAACATTGTCTAAGGCAACAAAGAGCATAATTCAAGGTACCCATTAGCTAATTTTATTTTGAAAACAGTTATGAAAGATATGTAGTATCATCATCCCCATTTTACAGATAGAAAACTAAAGCTCAGAAAGATAAGTTGGTTTCTTTAAGGTCATATATTGGGTTGGTCAAAAAGTTCGTTTCGGTTTTTCCATAAAATGTTACAGACAAAACCGAATGAACTTTTTGGCCAAACAAATAGGTAGTTAGTTGAGAGCACAGAGTTAAATTCTTATCCATCTGATTCTAAAGCCATGTACTGTGTTGATATTATATCATACTTCATAACATCATATTATAATACACTGCTTTAGCTGTCCCTCAAGATTGTTGGATTGAACTGACTTGAGCTGAATTGAATTCTATGGACAAGGACAAGGCATGAACTATGAGGCAATCAGAAACACTGATCTAGTCCAATCAAAACATTTTACAGGTAGGAAAATGGAAATTTAGAGTGGGAGAGTGACTTGCCCAAAGTCGTGCAGCAAATGAGTGATTGAGCTGCATGTCTTGCCTCCTCTTTCTTCCATTCTGCTCTGTTCCTCCCTTGTTTCCTTGGTTCATGCAGCACTGGAGTGAGATCAAAGGGTCAAATCCAGGTAAATTTCTATCAAAAGGTATGACATGTTGTTAGAGCTTAATTTAGATCATTAAACATTTTAAGATATTCTTTGACAGCTGGTAGTGATCATGGTTCTTGATTAGACAATGCATGTTCATGCATCTAATTTTCTGCGTTTTTTTCCTTTCAGATATTCTTTCTAAATGGAAGTAGAAAGGTGCCAGATTTTATGATAAATGTAGTCTACTTAATTCACAGCAATTGCAGTCCCTCCTTAGTAACAAATTAAATATTGAAGAGACCAGATCATTTCAATGTGTCAAAAAGAGCCTTGTAACTTGGCATAATTTAAGGGGTCAAAGTATGCATTTTATAATGATCATCCACCCATAGCCAGTATTTCTAATCCAGCTCACTCTCAGCTTCTATGACTCATGGGACTTACCCAAGACACTTGTTGAGTTACAAACAGAGCTAAATATGAGGAGCAAAATAGAATTGTAACCTGTGTCCAGGAATTGTTGGACAGATACTCAGAGCTGATGCACATCATTGGACTAGGAGTATCACCAGAAGAAGCTGCATCTGGTAGTTTCTATATGACTCCAACACAGCTCTTCAAATTAGGCAATTAAAACAATCAAATTATTTTGGTACTCATCTTACCAAACACTTCCACTGAAAAGCAAATAAATAAATATCTTCAAATTTCAAAAAGCCAATTCAAAATATTAGTTTATTTTTCCTTTACTTTTGACCTAAATGCTTGATAATCGTACTGTTTTTGTCTCCCATAATGGCCTAAGGTCAACTGCTGAGCTAGTTCAACCTATAGTGAAATCAGTCACAAAAGGTAAGTTTTGATAAAGAGAAACAGAAAAAAACAACAAATTAGGGATCAAACATATATTTTTTTACATCTTTATTGGAGTATAATTGTTTTACGATGGTGTTAGTTTCTCCTTTATAACAAAGTGAATCAATTATACATATTCATATGTTCCCATATCTCCTCCCTCTTGCGTCTCCCTCCCCCCTACCCTCCCTATCCCACCCATCCAGGTGATCACAAAGCACCGAGGTGATCTCCCTGTGCTATGCGGCTGCTTCCCACTAGTTATCTATTTTACATTTGGTAGTGTACATATGTCCATGCCACTCTCTCACTTTATCACAGCTTACACTCCCCCTCCCCATATCCTCAAGTCCATTCTCTAGTAGGTCTGTGTCTTTATTCCCGGCTTGCCCCTAGGTTCTTCACAACATTTCTTTCTTTCTTATATTCCATATATGTGTGTTAGCATACGGTATTTGTCTTTCTCTTACAGACTTACTTCACTCTGTATGACAGACTCTAGGTCCATCCCCCTCACTACAAATAACTCCATTTCATTTCTTTTTATGGCTGAGTAACATACCATTGTATATATGTGCCACATCTTCTTTATCCATTCATCCAATGACGGACACTTAGGTTGTTTCCATCTTCTGGCTATTGTAAATAGAGCTGCAATGAACATTTTGGTACATGACTCTTTTTGAATTATGGTTTTCTCAGGGAATGTGCCCAGTAGTGGGATTCCTGGGTCATATGGTAGTTCTATTTGTAGTTTTTTAAGGAACCTCCATACTGTTCTCCATAGTGGCTGTACCAATTCACATTCCTACCAGCAGTACAAAAGTGTTCCGTTTTCTCCACACCCTCTCCAGCATTTATTGTCTCTAGATATTTTGATGATGGCCATTCTGACCGGTGTGAGATGATATCTCATTGTAGTTTTGATTTGCATTTCTCTAATGATTAAAGATGTTGAGCATTCTTTCATGTGTTTATTGGCAGTCTGGATATCTTCTTTGGAGAAATGTCTATTTAGGTCTTCTGCCCACTTTTGGATTGGGTTGTTGGTTTTTTTGTGATTGAGCTGCATGAGCTGCTTGTAAATTCTGGAGATTAATCCTTTGTC
>RJWK010058538.1:0-13839 GCA_004363435.1 Platanista minor
ATGGAGAGATATACCATGTTCTTGGATTGGAAGAATCAACATTGTGAAAATGACTCTACTACCCAAAGCAATCTACAGATTCAATGCAATCCCTATCAAACTACCACTGGCATTTTTCACAGAACTAGAACAAAAAATTTCACAATTTGTATGGAAACACAAAAGACCCCGAATAGCCAAAGCAATCTTGAGAAGGAAACAGGGAGCTGTAGGAATCAGGCTCCCCGACTTCAGACTGTACTACAAAGCTACAGTAATCAAGACAGTATGGTACTGGCACAAAAACAGAAATATAGATCAGTGGAACAGGATAGAAAGCCCAGAGATAAACCCACACACATATGGTCACCTTACCTTTGATAAAGGAGGCAGAACTGTACAGTGGAGAAAGGACAGCCTCTTCAATAAGTGGTGCTGGGAAAACTGGACAGGTACATGTAAAAGTATGAGACTAGAACACTCCCTAACACCATACACAAAAATAAACTCAAAATGGATTAAAGACCTAAATGTAAGGCCAGAAACTATTAAACTCTTAGAGGAAAACATAGGCAGACCACTCTATGACATAAATCACAGCAAGATTCTTTTTGACCCACCTCCTAGAGAAATGGAAATAAAAACAAAAATAAACAAATGGGACCTAATGAAACTTAAAAGCTTTAGCACAGCAAAGGAAACCATAAACAAGACCAGAAGACAACCCTCAGAATGGGAGAAAATATTTGCAAATGAAACAACTGACAAAGATTAATCTCAAAAATTTCCAAGCAGCTCATTCAGCTCAATAACCAAAAACAAACAACCCAATCCAAAAATGGGCAGAAGACCTAAATCGACATTTCTCCAAAGAAGATATCCACATTGCCAACAAACACATGAAAGAATGCTCAACATCATTAATCATTAGAGAAATGCAAATCAAAACTACAATGAGATATCATCTCACACCGGTCAGAATGGCCATCATCAAAAAATCTAGAAACAGTAAATGCTGGAGAGGGTGTGCAGAAAAGGGAACACTCTTGCACCGCTGGTGGGAATGTGAATTGGTACAGCCACTATGGAGAACAGTATGGAGATTCCTTAAAAAACTACAAATAGAACTACCATATGACCCAGCAATCCCATTACTGGGCATATACCCTAAGCAAACCATAATTCAAAAAGAGTCATGTATCAAAATGTTCATTGCAGCTCTATTTACAATAGCCAGGAGATGGAAACAACCTAAGTGTCCATCATCAGATGAATGGATAAAGAAGATGTGGCACATATATACAATGAAATATTACTCAGCCATAAAAGGACACGAAATGGAGTTATTTGTAGTGAGGTGGATGGACCTAGAGTCTGTCATACAGAGTGAAGTAAGTCAGAAAGAGAAAGACAAATACCGTATGCTAACACATGTATATGGAATCTAAGAAAAAAAAATGTCGTGAAGAACCTAGGGGCAAGACGGGAATAAAGACACAGACCTACTAGAGAATGGACTTGAGGATATGGGGAGGGGGAGGGGTAAGCTGTGATAAACTGAGAAAGTGGCATGGACATATATACACCACCAAACGTAAAATAGATAGCTAGTGGGAAGCAGCCGCATAGCACAGGGAGATAAGCTCGCATAGCACAGGGAGATAAGCTCGGTACTTTGTGACCACCTGGATGGGTGGGATAGGGAGGGTAAGAGGGAGGGAGCCGCAAGAGGGAGGAGATATGGGAACATATGTATATGTATAATTGATTCACTTTGTTATAAAGCAGAAACTAACACCATTGTAAAGCGATTATACTCCAATAAAGATGTTAAAAAAAAAAAAAAGTAATGGCATATACACACACACAAATCAGAAGCAAGCAGAGATTTGTTTGCTTATTTTTTAGCAGAGCTTTACCTGGAGGTTGGTGACATAAAGAAGAACACCCAAGAAATCCTCCTCCCTTAAATGAGTAGTAATCATATGGATTACCTGTCAGACAATAAAAGAATGAGTAACTAGTTGTTTTGAAAAAAAAAAGAATTCTTGGCAAGAAAAGTGCCATGGTTATAAAATAAAAGAACATATTCCTTTGGAATATTTGGCAACTTATTTAGAAATGTTACATGAATGTTAAACTTTTTAAGTATATGTACTTATATTATTTTAATTGGTAAGATTTACCTTTTTCAACTATATAATAAATGACATAGTAACAATTTCATACATCTTTCAAGTAATTACTATATATATGTATACATATATATACATAATATACACAGAGAGAAAAACTTACTAAATTTTCAAAATTCTTTCCCTTAGCAAACATTGAATTTTGTTCACTAAGACAGCAGCTCTCAAGAGTCATCCCCAGCCCAGCAGGATCAGCATTATACCGGAAACACTTAGAAATGCAAAACCTCAGGTTGTTCCCTAAATGTACTGAATGAGGAACTCTGGAGATGGGCCCAGAAATCTGTACTTTAACAAACGCTCCAGGTGATTCTGATGTACAATTAAGTTTGAGAACCTCTGCTCTAAGAAATCCTTAGCTTAAGGGTTAGCTGTAGGGGATACATTTGTTCTATTTCTGTTGATCCGAAATCAAACTAGAAACAATACTTTAAAGTATTTTTTAAAAAGGAATGCAATTAAATACATTCTAAAAAACTGAACAATGGCAGGTGTCATAGAAATCTCATATATCAAGTTAACAACAGACCTGCACTTTAAAAAGGAAAAGTTAGTAACATAATAATAGCTACTACTTTTGTAGTGCTTACTGTGTGCCAGGCATGGTCCTAAGCACTTTATATATAATAACATATTTAATCCTCAAATCAACTCATGTAGGTAAGTACTATTATTCTTCCTATCTTACAGATGGGAAAACAAGGGCATAGAAAGGTTAATGTGACTTTCCCAAGCATGGATCTAAGAGGAAAGTGAGGCACAGAGTAACAAGTGGTAGAGCTGGGATGCTAACTCTAATTGGATATTTATTTCCATAGTCCTTTTAATCATAAGGAAATACTGCTGCTTATGATAAATTAAGTACCTAATTTTTATTTATAAACCATTTATTTCTTTTATTTTTATTTTTTAATTTTTTTTTGCGGTACGCGGGCCTCTCGCTGTTGTGGCCTCTCCCGTTGCGGAGCACAGGCTCCGGACGCGCAGGCTCAGTGGCCATGGCTCACGGGCCCAGCTGCTCCGCGGCATGTGGGATCTTCCCGGACCGGGGCACGAACCCGTGTCCCCTGCATTGGCAGGCGGACTCTCAATCACTGAGCCACCAGGGAAGCCCAACCATTTATTTCTTAGAAGTAGTGCACAGGTGTGAAAATACTATGAGTAGATTGATGCAAATGGAGTCTTTTGGCCCTAATCAGGCCAGTCCACATGTTAGGATCTGGTCAGCACTGTAGTTTGCTGTATTTTAATTTGAGAGACTTTAGACTGGGCTGCACTGTCAGTTCCCCTACCTTCCTTCACTCCCTGATGTCTTACACTTGCAGTAGAAGAGTTCTAGGTCAAGCGAACAACAGTCAAAAATGAATCATAAAAACAGGGTTACTAACACTCAATCAACTACCAGACTTGGGTCAGTTTATAGATTCAAAAGTTCTTGAATAAAGAGGAGGCCAGGTACCCTGGAGGAAGGACCCTGAGACATTACCAAAAATTTATACTATTAATATTTCCCTAAGCCTTGCCTATGGGACCTATGGCCTTTTACTAGGGTAACTGTGCATTGAAGAAAAGGGTCCCTGAAAATAATGGGTACCTGAAACCACCCTGTTATTTTCCCAGTTCAGAATGCATAGAAAGAAATACTCAGTAGCTGGCAGAATCCCTACATTGGTTCCCTGACCTGTGGAGTGAAGCCTATTATGATGGAAAAGGCCAAGGAAAAGCCAATTAGAGTCACTTTTACCTAGCAAAATAGTAAACAAGGGGCTTCCCTGGTGGCACAGTGGTTGAGAGTCCGCCTGCCGATGCAGGGGACACGGGTTCGTGCCCCGGTCCGGGAGGATCCCACGTGACGCGGAGTGGCTGGGCCCGTGAGCCATGGCCGCTGAGCCTGCGCATCCGGAGCCTGTGCTCCGCAACGGGAGAGGCCACAGCAGTGAGAGGCCCGTGTACCGCAAAAAAAAAAAAAAAAAAAAAAAAAAAAAAAAGTAAACCAAAGTCAATACTGTATACCTGGAGGCATCACAGAAATTAGTGCCATCACCAAGGACTTGAAAGATGCATAGGTGGTGATTCCCACCACATACCCATTCAATTTGTCTATTTGGCCTGTGCAGAAGACAGAAGGATTTTGGAGAATGCCAGTGGATTATCGTAAACTTGAACAAGTGGTGATTCCAATTGCAGTTGCTGTAGCAGATGTGGTTTTATTGCTCTGAGCAAATTAACACATCTCCTGGTACCTGGTATGCAGCTATTGATATGGCAAATGCCTTTTTCTCCATCTCTGTCCCTAAGGTCCACCAGAAGCTGTTTGCTTTCAGCTGGCAACACCAGCAATATATCTTCACTGTCCTACATCACAGGCATATCAGCTCTCCAGTCCCATGTCATAATTTAGTTCACAGGGATCTTGATTACCTTTCTCTTCCACAAGGTATCATACTGGTCCACTGTATTGATGACATTATGTTGACTGGACCTAGTGAGCAAGAAGCAGAAACTACTTTAGACTTATCTGTAAGATATTTGCATATCATAAGGTAGAAAACACAGTCCAGCAAAAATTCAGGGGACTTCTACCTCAGTGAAATTTCTAGCAGTTCAGTGGTGTAGGGCATGTTGAGGTATCTCTTCTAAGGTGAAGGATAACTTGGTGCATCTGACCCCTCCTATAACCAAAAAAAAAAAAAAAACAAAACAAAAGGCACAGTGTCTCATGGTACTCTTTGGATTTTGGAGGCAACATATTCCTCATTTGGGTGTGTTACTCCAGCTCTTTTACCAAGTATCCTGAATAGCTGATAGTTTTGAGTTGGGCCAGAACAAGAGATGGCTCTGCAACAGCTCTGGTCTGCTATGTAAGCTGCTCTGCCATGTTACCCAGAAGATCCAATGGTGTTTAAAATGTCAGTAACATACAGAGATGCTGTTTGGAGTCTTTGACAGGTCCTTAGGATTTTGGAGCAAAATTCTGACATCCTTTGCAGAGAACTACTTTCCTTTTGAGAAATAGCTCTTGGCCCTGCTATGGGGCTTAGCAGAGACCAAACTCTTAAGCACTGGCCACTAAATTACCACAGGACCTAAGCTACCAGTCATGAGCTGAGTGTTATCTGACCCAGCAAGCCCTAAAGTTAGGTGTGCACTGCAGCACTCCATCATCAAATGGTATATATGTGATTGGGCCTGAGCAGGCCCAGAAGGCATAAATTACATAAAGAAATGGCCCAAATGTCCATGGTCCCCACTCCTGCCACATCGTCTTCTCTCTCTCTCTCTCTCTCTCAGAATGCACCTACCATCAGCTCACAGAGGAGGAGAAGACTCAGGCTTGATTTACAGATTGTTCCCCATGATATGCAGGTGCCACTTGGACGTGGACAGCTGCAACACTACAGCCCCTTTCTGGGACAGCCCTGAAGGACAGTGGTCAAGAAAATCCTCCCACTTAGCAGAGCTTTGGGCAGGACACCTGGTTGTTCACTTTGCTTGCAAGGATAAAAAGCCAGATGCATGATACTGATTCATGGGCTATGGTCAATGGCTGGATGACCATTTTGCTGGATGGCTAGAGACTTGGAATGAACACGGTTGGAAAATTGGTGACAAGGAAATTTGAGAAAGAGGTATGTGGGTAGACTTCTTTGAATGGACAAAAAACATGACGTTATTTGTGTCCCATGTGAATGCTCATCAAAGGGTGACCTTAGCAGAGGAGGATTTTAATAATCTTGCAACTTGGATGAGACATTCTGCTCTACCAGCCAACTCCTTTCCCAGCCACACATCATTGCCCATTGGATTCATGACAAAAGTGGCCATGGTGGCAGGGATAGAGGTCAACACAGACTCAGCAACAAGGACTTCCCCTCCCCAAGGATGACTGGGCTATGGCCATGGCTGAGTAGCCAACCTGCCATCAGCAGAGACTAACACTGAGTCCCCAGTATGGTATCACTCCCTGAGGTGATCAGCCAGCTATCTGGTGGTAGGCTGACTGCACTGGACTCTTACATCATGGAAGGGCAGCGTTTCGTTCCTATTGGAATAGACGCTTACTCTGATGTGGATTTGCCTTCCTTGCATGCAAGGCTTCTGCCAAAACTACCATCTGTGGACTTATAGAATGCCTTATTCACCATAACATGGTATTTCACACAGCATTGCTTCTGACTGAGGAACACACATTACAGCAAAAGAAGTGTGGCAATGGGCCTATGCTCATGGAATTCACTGGTGTTACCATGTTCTTCACCATACTGAAGAAGCTGTATTGATATAATGGTGAAACAGCTTTTTGAAGATTTGGCTACAGCACCAAGTAAGTGGCAATGCCTTGCAAGGCTGGGGCAAGGTTCTCCAGGAGGCTACATATGCTCTGAATCAGCATCCAAAGTACAGTGCTGTTTCTTTGATAGCCAGTATTCATGAATCTACGAATCTAGGGGTGGAAATGGGAGCAGCACCACTATCACACATAGTGACCCATTAGCAAAACTTATGTTTCCTGTTCCTGTGACTTTATGCTCTGCTGGCCTTAGTACTAGAGTGAGGAATGATTACACTAGGAGGCAAAACAATGATTCCTTTACTCTGAAAGTGAAGACTGTCACCCTGGCACTTTGGACTCTTCATGCCTTTGAGTCAACAGGCAAAGAAGGGTGTAACTATACTGGATGAGGTGATTAATCCTGATTACCAAGGGGATATTGGACAGCTACTCAACAATGGAGGTAAGGAAGAATATTCTGGAATACAGGAGATCCTTTAGGGTATCTCTTGGTATTACTATGCCCTGTGTTAATGTCAATGGAAAACTACAATAACCCAATCCATACAGGACTACTAATGTCCCATGACCTTTAGGAATGAAGGTTTGGGTAATTCCACCAGGTAGAGAACCACAACCAGCTGAAGTGCTGTCTGAAGGCAAAGGTAATAAGTAGTGGGAGAAGACAATTATAAATGACAGCTATGACCATGTGACCTGTTACAGAATTGAGAATTACAACTGAGTATTCCTTACTTTGTTATATGTTGTATGTATAGCAAATATCTGTTTTCTTCTCCTATTCCCTTATCATATAACATAAGATATACTGACTTATTATCATGGTATTTATGTATTAATTTTATATCATAGTATTTAAGTTATTGGATATCAAGAGAAGAGTAAACATCACTCAAGGACTTTCTCTTCTAGGGAAGAGGTTAGTGTGTTTTCTTTTTTCTCTTTTTAAAATTAATTAATTAATTAAATTTTGGCTGCATTGGGTCTTCATTATTGTGTGCGGGCTTTCTCCAGTGGTGGCGAGCGGGGGCTACTCTTTGCTGTGGTGCACAGGGTTCTCACTGCGGTGGCTTCTCCTGTTGCAGAGCAAGGGCTCTAGGAGGGCGGGCTTCAGTAGTCGTGGCATGTGGGTTCAGTAGCTGTGGCTCACGGGCTCTAGAGAGCAGGCTCAGTAGTTGTGGCGCACGGGCTTAGTTGCACCGCGGCATGTGGGATCTTCCCAGACCAGGGCTCAAACCCATGTCCCCTGCATTGGCAGGCGGATTCTTAACCACTGCGCCACCAGGGAAGTCCCAGTGTGTTTTCAATTGTAGGAAGTATAGCCCTATCATGTCAGGTGGAATTATGAACTTGTTATTATCTGTGTTCAAAGATTAAGTATGTTTTAAGGAGATATGTATGGATGCCAAGTTGACAAGGAGTGGACTTGTGATGGCTAGTTTTATGTGTCAATTTCACAGGGCCATGGGGTGCCCAAATATGGAGTTAGACATCCTGGGTGAGTCTGTGAGGGTGTTTCTGGATGACATTAATATTTGAATCAGTAGACTGAGCAAAGCAGATTGCCCTCCCCAACGTGGTTGATTCTCATCTGATCAGCTGGATGCCTGAATAGAGAAAGTGGAGTAAGGGAGAATTTACTCTCTCTCTCTCTGAGCTGGGACATCAGTTTTCTCCTGCCGTGGACTTGTACTAGAATTATACCATTAGCTCACCTGTGTCTCCAGCTTCCCAACTGCAGATTGTGGGACTTAGTCCCCCAAATCAGATGAGCCAATTCCATATATACATTCTCTTGGTTCTCTGGAGAACCCTAATACAGACACCTTCTGAGATTTTTCCATCTGCCATGTTGTGTTGTATGTCAGTTTCTCCCTTTTATTGCTGTGGTACTCCATTGTGTGAATACAATACACTTTATTCTCCTATTGATGGATATTTTGGGATCTTTGAATTTGGTGCTATGAAAATAGCTGCTAGAAACATTATTGTACATGACCTTTGGTAAACACTTGCACTTACTTTTCTTGAGTATATACCTAAAAGTTAAATAGCTGAATAATAAAGTATATGTCTAGTTTTATTAGGTACTTCCAAATGGCTTTCCAAAATGGCAAACCAATTTATGAGAGTTCCAGTTGCTCTCTACTCTCACCAACACTTGGTCTTGTAAGTCTTTTTAATTATAAGCATTCAGGTCAGGCAAACTTCGAAGTGAGAGAAAGTATAGCTTTGATACCACTGCCTGTGTCCAGGCGAGAAGCTTCCCTCTATTTTTCTCAGTTTCCTTATCCCTAGGGCCTTTCACTGCCTTTACTCAGCTGCCAAATTTATCCTAGCTTCTACTAAGATGTTAGCTGATAAAAATGAAAAACTAGAAGCCAACAAGCATCATCAGCCTACCAATGTGTTTTTAAAATGTAACTATTTGCCCACATTTATATATGAGGTGATTTCATATAAGCTCTTCTGAAGAAAAAGAAAACAAAAACAAAAACCCAGAACATCTGTGGGGTAGTCATTAATGTTATTTACAAACTCTTTTCTTTCCTTCCAGGTATGTAAGATTGAATTTTTTTTTTTACTCATTTAAGTTGGTTGTATCTATATGGCTTGCGCTAACCAATGAATTGTGACTTGAGGTGAGGTACTTCACTTCTGGGTAGAAACTTTAAGATGAAGTCTGTGAATTGCACTGTATACCTCCTCACACCCTGGCAATTATGAAAGATTGAATCAATATGGAGTCTTACCAGCATATGTCCTTGAGAAACTCTGATGAGCAGAGGTGTTCTGATAACTTGCACTGGACATATGGGGTAAGCGAGGAACAAACCTTTTTTCTTATAAGCCACTAAGACTTTGGAGTTGTCACCACAGCATAACCTAGACTACCCTGACTGATAATCTGTCCATATTACTCTCACATGCTCTGATGACTCAATCTGCTGATGGCAACAATCAGCTTCCCCCTTTAGATGGGGTCTCCAGTTTGCAACAATCCCCAGTAATTATTCCTCATTCATTAATGTCACTTACAAGGGCTGTATAAGAATTTTGTTTGTTTTTAATAGACTACTTTATAAAGAAGCATTAGGTTCACAGCAATATTGAGCAGAAGGTAGAGATTTACCATTCACCCACTGTTCCCCCACATGCATAGCTTTGCCATCATCAACATCTCCTATCAGAGTAGCACATTTGTAAAAACTGATGAACCTACATTGACATATCATCATCATACAAAGTGCATAGTTTTTTTTTTTTTGCGGTACGCGGGCCTCTCACTGCTGTGGCCTCTCCCGTTGTGGAGCACAGGCTCCGGATGCACAGGCTCAGCGGCCATGGCTCACGGGCCCAGCCGCTCCGCGGCATGTGGGATCTTCCCAGACCGGGGCACGAACCCGCGTCCCCTGCATCAGCAGGCGGACTCTCAACCACTGCACCACCAGGGAAGCCCCATAGTTTACATTAGTGTTCAGTCGTGGTGTTTTACATTCTATGGGTGTGGACAAATTTATAATGACATGCATTCACCAGCATAATGTCATACAGAGTAGTTTCACTGCCCTAAAAATCCTATGCTCTGCCTGTTCATTCCTCCATCCCTTCCAACCCCTGCCTAGCAACCACTGATCCTTTCATTATTTCCATAGTTTTGCCTTTTTTGATATTTGCCAGGATATCACATAGTTGAAATCATATAGTAAGTAGCCTCTCAAGACTGACTTCCTTCACTTAGTTATTATGCATCTAAGTTTCCTCCGTGTCTTTTTTTTTTTTTTCACCGAATGATACTCCATTGTCTGCATGTAATACTTTATTGCAGGTTTTTAGGTGGACATGTTTTCAGCTTCTTTGGGTAAATACTAAGGAGCAGGTTTGCTGGCTCATACAGTAAGAATGTTTAGTTTTGTAATAAACTGCCAAAGTGTTTTTAAAATGGGCTGTAACACTTTGTATTTCCACTTGTAATTAATGAGAGTTCCTGTCATTCCACATCCTCACCAGCATTTGGTGTTGTCAGTATTCTGGATTTTGACCATTCTAATAGGTATACGGTAGTATCTCACTGCTGTTTTAATTTGCATTTCCCTGATGACATATGATGTGGAGCACCTTTTCATATGCTGTTTTACCATCTGTATATCTTCTTTTGGTGAGGCATCTGTTAAGGTCTTAGGCCCATTTTTTATTTTGGTTGTCTTCTTATTGTTGAATTTTAAGAGTTCTTTGTATATTTTTTGTAATAATCCTTTATCAGATATGTCTTCTGCAAATATTTTCTCCCAATCTGTGGCTTGTCTTTCATTCTGTTGACATTCTCTTCCAAAGAGCAGAAGTTTTTAAATTTAATGAAGTCCAGCCTATCAATTATTTCACTCATGGATCATGCTTTTGGTGTTATATCTAAAAAATTCATTGCCAAATCCAAGGACACCTAGATTTTCTCCTCTGTTATCTTCTAGGAGTTTTATAGTTTTGCACTTTATATTTAGGTCTGTGGTCCATTTTGAGTTAATTTTTGTGAAGGGTTTAAGGTCTGTGTCTAGATTCATTTTTTTGCATGTGGATGTCCAGCTGTTCTGGCACTATTTGTTGAAAAGACTATCTTCAATTCATTGTCAAAGATCAGTTGACCATATTCATGTGGGTCTATTCCTGGGCTCTCTATTCTGTTCTACTGATCTATTTGTCTGTTCTTTCACCAGTGCCACACTTTCTTGATTACTATAACTTTACAGTAGGTCTTGAAGTCTGGTAGTGCCAGTCCTCTAACTTTGTTCTTCTTTTTTCAAAATTATGTTGGCTATTTTTTGTCTTTTGCCTCTCCATATAAACTTTAGAATCAGTTTGCCTATATCCACAAAAGAACTTACTGGATTTTTATTGGGACCACATTGATTTTATAGACAAGTTGGGAAGAACTAACATCTTGACAACATTGAGTCTTTCTATCCAAGAACTTGAAATATCTCTTCATTTATTTAGTTCTTTGATTTCTTTTATTAGAGTTCTGTAGTTTTCCTCATATAGGTCTTGGACACATTTTGGTAGATTTATACCTAAGTATTTCATTTTTGGGGGGTACTAATGTAAATGGTAATGTGTTTCAAATTTCAAATTCCATGTGTTCATTGGTGGTGTATGGGAAAGTGATTGACTTTTGCCTATTAACCTGGTATCCTGCAACCTTGCTATAATCCCTTATTAGTTCCAGGAGTTTTTGTTGTTGATTCTTTCAGATTTTCTACATAGATGATCTTATTTTTCCTGTCATTGCATTTGCTAGGACTTCCAACACGATGCTGAAAATGAGTGGTGAGAGGGGACATCTTGCCTTGTTCCTGACTCCACAGGAATTTTAGTTTAGATGTGACAATGTGTTCTTTACTAGGAGTAATTACATTTTACTGGAAACATAAGGAAGACTGAACATTCTACTTGATTCAGATAAATAAATTTTAAATAGTCAAGTCTCTTCAAAAATGTTTCTTAAGCCAGTTAAAAAGATAATAATTTTACATATTTTATTAAGTTTTGATCACAGTGCGTAGGCGGTTTCCTTACATTTTGGAAAAATGGTGAAAGACTTAGTTCATTTAAGAATCAAGAAAGAGGGAGAGGAGACGCAAGAGGGAGGAGATATGGGAACATATGTATATGTATAATTGATTCACTTTGTTATAAAGCAGAAACTAACACCATTGTAAAGCAATTATACTCCAATAAAGATGTTAAAAAAAAAAAAAAAGAGGGAGAGAAATGGAGGACTGGGAACTACCAGTATGAAGGATATTACTTCCTACCTACAGTTAAGTATAACAACATGCTACCTTATAGGAAGCTATTTGCAAATAACCTACTCTGCTTATACTCTGACAAGAATATGCCCTCAGAAAACAATTTCAAAAAAATCAATTAGGTTATTCTATTTTAAATAATTGCTCAGTTAAATTCATCAATTCTTGGACAATTTTTATAATAGTTTGACTCATGATTTACATACTTAGAAAACATGTTTGTTAAGAGATGTATCTTTTAGTATTATGTTTAGGTGCAAGTAACAGAGACCCAGAACAAGATACAAGTTACATGAAAGTCTGCCATTAGGCAGTCCAGGAATCATATAATATCTTTACGTTAGCTCTATTAGCCCTAAGGAGTTCTTAGGAACCCAGGCTTTTCCTACCCTGTGGCTCAACTATTCATGGTTTTCATTTCCCAAATCAGCTGGTGTCCCAGAAAAAATACTCCCTGAAATGAGGAAAGGTGTTCCCTGGAATCAAGAAAGAGTCAAAGAGAGGCAAATGGTGTGTGCCAATTATCTTTTAAAACAGTTACTACAATTCACATCTAGTAGGCCCAAATTTTGCTACATCATCACACCTAGCTGCATAGTAGGATGGGAAATTTTCTCTTTATTCCAAGTTTTCATGTGAAATCAATGAAATCACAGGTTATGATATTACGGAAGAAGAGAAAAGACTTAAGGGACAAGCTCACCTCTACCACAATTACTCTCCACTCCTGAAATTTCCATGTAGAGACAGTGACTCTAGAGAACACACCTGACCTTTCCTGTCCCCTCATTTGCTTGCCTCAGGGAACAGGGATGAGTTATTGGTCTGGTGAGATTGAAAGAAGCTGGGTAGGAGTAGTTCAGCCCTGTTTATCTTTGACTCTCTTTGGAGAGGCAGCCTGTCTGCCGGGAGAATACATTCCTAGCTCCTCCATGGAGTAAAGTTTATAGTGATAGGCCTCCATAAGAAAGGACTGTGGATTTTTGGCTCTGCCTGAGACAAGAAGAGTAAATCTCAATCTGCATCCTTCTACAAATGTATTGTAGTAAGTCCCCTACCTACGAACGAGTTCCATTCCAAGAGCGCATTCGTAAGTCCAATTTGTTCATAAGTCCAACGAAGTTAGCCTAGGTACCCAACTAACACAGTCGGCTATATAGTACTGTACTGTAATAAGTTCACAATACTTTTCACACAAGTACTACATAAAAAACAAACAGAAAATAAAGAAAACCTTTTTAATCTTACAATACAGTGCCTTGAAAAGTACAGTAGTACAGTATAACAGCTGGCATACAGGGGTTGGCATCGAGTGAACAGGCAGGAAGAGTTACTGACTGGAGGAGGAAGAGGAGGTGGGAGGTGGTAGAGCTGAAGGATTGTCAGCGATAGGAGATGGAGAGCAAGCTGCAATTTCACTCACGCCTGACGCTGATGGCACAGGTTATGGCTCCTTGCTGGAACCAGATGCACGTTCACATCTTTGAAAGTTTGCAACTTGAAGGTTCATATGTAGGGGACTTACTATGTTCCCAAAGAACATAACCATGCCCTCTCAACAGCTTTG
>RJWK010058539.1:0-13836 GCA_004363435.1 Platanista minor
TCACTCATATTAGATTAGGGCCCACCCTAATGACTTCATTTTAAATTGATCACCTCTTTAAAGATCCTATCTCCAAGCACAGACACATTCTATGCTCCTGGGGGAATAGGACTTCAACATATGAACTTGGGGGTACACAACCCAACCAATAACAATACCCCAGTTCTCATGCTGGCTCTCCCACTAACCAGGTGATGTAGTAATGCTGAGCAAGTTACTCTCTGGGCCTCAGGCTTTTGGCTACAAAATGAGGTTACTGGATTATGTCATCTCTGTGGTCTAAAAGTCTGTGATCATGACAATCAATACAAGTCTGAACTTTGCAAGACCAGGAACAGGATGATTTCCAAACCAACCACAAATGACAATTGTCTCCATGCATAGAAATTGGCATGCATGTGGACATAGATGTTTCTGTGTACTCTTGTAGGTATAAAGACAGCTTTCAACAGCTTATGGGGGTTGCCTTCACATATGCACATGCAATCAGCGCTTTCAGGACAATAGCAGATCAAAACACAGTAAGAATATATTTTCTCCAAGTAAGTTGGTAATTTTCCCTTTATTGCATCTCTGAAAGAAAAGAAATGTATTTAAGGACCTACAAGTAATCTGTCGACTGTTAGTTTTCCAGTCACCCCATCCTCTTTCATGAGTCCTTGTTCACGCATGTGATATTCTGTCTGCATGGATTAACCTCTCCTGTACCTATTCCTGCCCTATCTCTGCCAGCAAACAACTATATTAAGGCTCAACTCAAATGTCATCTCCTCTATAATCTTCCATAATTATCTGTTCTTTCCTCTGTGCCCATATGGTATACTCGTCTGTAATAAAAACTATTGTTGCCGACACATACATAGCACTTACTTTGTGCCAAGCAGAAGTCTATATGCTTTACGCATAACTCATTCAATTCTCACACTTACCGGATGAGGAAAAAAGATACTGTGATTATCCCCATTTAATAGACGAGGAAACTGAGTCACAAAGAAGTTAATTAACATGTTTACTCAGAAAGTTTCCATTCATTCCCAGTCACCCAGGGCAATCAAATTAAAAACACAATGGTCTCATCAGCCTCTCCCTGCTCTCCCCTATCCCCATGTCTACATCAGGCAGATGTACCTAGAGAATAACTACACATAAAGCATAACCAGTTGCAACCTGCCTACTCTATACTCATCTTGTATTTTTCTCTCGGGCATCCTCCACACCAATATTCCCCACCTGATTTAGATGATGTATTAGAAATAGTCCCTAAATCTCTCTGCATGGTCTTCACGTTTCTTGTAGAAAAGGCAGAGCCTCTGTTCATTCCAAGTGTGTATGCTGGTTGTAATTAAGGGGAGGCAACACTGGAGCTCGGGAGGAGAGGTGGAGGACTGGGAATTCTGGCACAGAAGACAAATTACCCAAACAAACGTCAGAAGTCTACGAAAAGGCATTACAACACTCTCTTAAGTGACTAACAGTCGGCTAGCAGCTAGCTGTGTAACTGCAAGCAAGTAAGCAATCTCTCTGGTTCTTTCATCTGCAACGAAATAATGGTTAAACTCTATGATTGCCAAGACACTCATCTAGCTATGGAAGCCTTGTTCTGCTAAGCCATCCCAAGGAAGTTTTTCTGAAGAAAGAAATTTTCGAGACAAAGGAGAAAAGATAGTGATAGATAGGGAATTAGAGCCTCACTGTTTTCTCCTGATGAAAAAAGACCAAATTCACAGCAAATTATCCTACCAACTGACCAGGAAAAAAACTATAGATATAAGCCAGTTATTTATATTTCAACTTTTTACTAGTGAAAATATTTGCCTATTTGAAGTGAATTGAAGACTGAATTTGCTTAACTATTGAATTTGCTTAATAGGCTGGCATTAGAATAGGAGATCTAACATGTATCTCTGTAATTTATCATTTTTTATTCTGAATTCAATCATACATTTTGCATAAGTGCAAATGTAAAACATTTTGATGCAAAATTCATAGAGCAGAAGCCTATGAAAATGAAATTAAAATGGAATCCTTTTTATTTGACATTTAAACTCAATAACTGTAGCATCAGATTTAGTTCAGAAGCTGCCATTTCGAAGACTTTTTAAGCACTGGACTATGGGCAAGGGGAAGGTTATCTCGGCACCCCTCTCTTCCCCGCCACACCCCAGGCCTTTCCTCTTGACCTCCTGGCTGGAATGCCCTCCCCAGGCACCCCTGCTCCTATTTCGCCTTTGACTTTTCGGGATCCCTTCCCTTTCCCCATTTCTCCACCCATGATAACTCCCAGCTTGGCTCTGCCTCTCCCACAAAACTCCAGCTCCCCAGATAGTTCTCCATCCTATTCTCATCAAAACTCAGCCGCCCTGTCCTGCGTTTCCCCAGGGCTGTATTCCTGAGAATCTGCACTCTATTGTGGTGGCCTCTTAAAAAATCTAAGTGCTCTGCAGGTGCCTCCATCAGTCCGTAGAAGAAGAAAGCAGAATGCAGAGGAGGAGATTACACCCAGCTACTCTGTCTAGGTGAGCCTGCCCCAAAGCCTGGAGGGCAATTCCTGGCACTCACCTTAAACGGGTTATTAATAAGCAGGAGTGGTTTCAGGGGAGAATACTCAGATATATGCTCATAAATATGAACAAATATTCAAAGAGAGTCACCCAGGCAATGAGCACTAAGAAAGCTTGTCATGTAAGAGAAAATTCAAGGAATTAGAAATGTTTAACATGGAAAAGAAGAGACTTGGAATACCAAATATCACACAGGAAGAGGTATTTGATTTGCAGTTTTGACCCCAGAGGGCGAAGTAGGAAGAATATTTGGAAGTAATAGAAAGGCAGATTTCAATCCCATGTAAGAAAAATCTCCTCAAAAGTTAATAAGTGCCTGTTAGTGGAATTGAAACAGGAGGGAAAGGCGCTGGGCGCAACCTTTGAAAGAATGACACAGCCATAGCACATGACAAAAACTGGTTAGAACCAACTAGGTCCAAGATGGCGGAAGATTCAACTTCCAGTGGACCTTGAGCCTCGATATGCGATATACGTTCACTGTAATGCATTAGCTACTGACACACCTACCAACACCGTGACGCTCCGAGGCCAACCCTAAAAGGCCAAAAAGTGGGCAGTGGCCCAATTCCTGGAAATCCTGCCGCTTCCCCAAAATAGTTGGAATAATTAGCCTATGAAATTAGCCTATGAAATTACCCAGCCCATAAAAGCTAACCACGCCATATTTTGGGGCCTCTCGCCTTCTGAGATGGCCCACCCTCTGTCTGTGGAGTGTCTTCCTCCCAAGGCCATTCTCGCTTTTTGAGATGGATCGCATTCTGTCTATGGAATGTGCATCTCTCTAAATAAATCCACTTCTTACCTATCACTTTGTCTCTCACTGAATTCTTTCTGCGATGAGACACGAAGAACCTGAGCTTCGTTAAGTCCTGAGACCAGATATGTGATCCCAATTAGAAGACAGTGGGTTCAAGTCCCAATCTGAATTTTGGCTGGGTTCGAGTCCCAACCGGTGCACTCAAGGCCCATCTGAGTTGTGCGGTTTCAGCATGGGCTAGTCAGTGAGGTCAGAAACTTGCCCTGTGCTGCCGATAATCACATAGAGTTAACCAGTCACATTGAGGGATTATTTCTGAAGAGGGAAATGTTGTCAATAACCATTCATTGAATACTTTCTATGGTCAAGCACTGGGCTAGCTTCTGAGGATGTAAAGCTGAGTATGGTATGGTCTCAGTCGGGTAAGAAAATAATATCAACAAGTAACAGCGCCACAAGTAATTCATATGCCACTGGAGAACAGAATGGTAGCCCAGTCACTTCTTTTTTTTTTTTTGAAGGTATATAAACTTTTTTTGGCTTCGACGCTGCGAGCGGGCTTTCTCTAGCTGCGGTGAGCAGGAGCTACTCTTCGTTGCAGTGCATCGGCTTCTCACTGCAGTGGCTTCTCTTGTTGTGGAGCACGGGCTCTAGGTGCGTGGGCTTCAGTAGTTGTGGCACGCGGGCTGAGTAGTTGTGGCTCGCGGGCTCTAGAGCACCGGTTCAGTAGTTGTGGCGCACGGGGCTTAGTTGCTCCGTGGCATGTGGGATCTTCCCAGACCAGGGCTCAAACCTGTGTCCCCTGCATTGACAGGTGGATTCCCAACCACTGCGCCACCAGGGAAGTCCCCCACTTACTTTGTATATACTAAAGTTATTTCAGTACCAATCCCCACCTACCTAAATTCCAGAAATAAGCCTCCTTTAAAGTGTCTCTCTGGTTATTTCTCAGTCTCCTAGGATAAAGCCTTCTTATCTGGCCAACCAGGAAAAGGAGGCTTAAGAACAGAAAACCATGGCAATCCTTGCAGAGCAAACTCCAGAATTACAGTCCCAGCTGGAGGGGGAAGCTTGCTGGGGAACTGGTGTGGGATTGGAGGCTCCTGGAGGAGGCCAATCAGGATATTGGAGGGTAGAAAAAAGAACTTCAGAGTTTAGTGGCTGAGTAGATGCAGTTTTGACCTGGAACTGGTACCTGAATCCCAACCCCAAAGAACCTGGTTTGCCCAGAAAATTGGGCCAAGAATGTTGGAATCACAGGGGAGAGGCACCTGAATGTGGTGAGCTTTGTGTAGCAGATGGTTTCCAAGCCAAAGGTCTGTTTAACCCTCAGATTCCTCCCTTTTATGAACACTTCTTAATGGCCAGCCAAGCAGAAATGTGCTGATGACAATGACCTGCTGAGGAAGGAAAAGAGAGCAGACCACATTTGAAGGTCTGAGACAGATGAGGACCAAACTCTAACTGCAGATGGCAGCCCTGCCAGGAGCCCAGGTCCGGGAGCTTGCCTCGTGGGTGGTTCCTCACTGCTCTGTCATGTGAGTTAACAACCAGATTTTCAGGAGAATCTCCTGGTGGATTTTCTTTATGCATGAGAGTGACTTGCCCAGACTTAGGGAAGTGGAACCAGCCTGGGCAGTCCATTTTCAGTTCCTGAATCTCAATGGTTAACACAATCTGGTGGCCTCTGGCCGTCCCTGAATCACTCTCAACTGCACCTACTCACATCACAACCCAAACACGAACCTGCAAAGTCAGCATCACCTCTGCTGGTACGATTTCCCTTTCCAGTCCAGACACGTCTCCTGGGTCAAGATGCCGACCCAGGACAGATGGGATTCCTTTTGGCAGAAGTAGCCCCCGAGGCTCCTTAGTGATCCTGAGGGGGGATCTCATTTTACTGTTTGCCGTGCAAACAGGATGCCACCTATTTCAAGCACAACAGAATAATATGTCTCACGGAAATGCCAAGAAGTCCTTGAGGGGGGAGAATAGCCTTGATTCTGGAGAAAAGGAAAACTTGTAGTAATAATACTACCCCAAAGAAACCACTTAGAGAAGTCAGATGATTTTCTAACACAGAGAGGCTGAAGTAAAATACCATGACCTAGAACGGATGCCAAAAGGAGGTCCCTTGAAAGAGTCAATATTGTAACATTAATATCCACATGGCTCTCTCTAGGGCAAGCAAACTCTGTTGGAGAAGGAAGTGTGTAGGAGGCAGGGTGAGAAAGGCAGCTTCACACCAGGCACGGAAAGGGAAATATGCATTTAATTTTAAGCTGTCCTCCCGGGATCCCCACTGCTTGAGCCCACCCGCGAACAGAGGAAGGGAAAACAGTAACATTCTGGGCTGCGTGTGCGTGCCCTTTTCTCTCTGAACTGTTTGTACTGGTTCACACATGTACCAGGGCAGTGGATTCCAGAGGGCTCCTGCCCAACAGAGGCTGTTCTTAGAGATGTTCATCTGTGTTATTGCTGGGGGGTGAGGGGGAGGGAAGTCCTGTGATCAAACTATTTCAGAAGTACTGGATTTATCAAAATTTTAACTATTTGTTTACTGCAGAGTTCTTAGACTGATTTAACCTGTTAGCGTACATCATGACTTTTCAAACAGGGAAATACATGGCATTTCTCAAAGTTAGAGGAACAGGTACTTTTCATGTCATGGAGTGCTTTCTGGATCTAGTGTTCTAGAAAATGCTGCCGTGGAAACTTTCAGAAGCAGTTCTCGTCCCCTGTATCTGACCTGTCATTCAGTCTCGAGATCTGTCTCGCGGCCGCCCCACCCCCATACCTTGATCCCAGCAGCAGCCTCCTGGCTGGGCAGCCCGGGGCAGGTTCTTCAACCCAAATTCTATCCTGTACACTCCCCACCACCTTATCTGACCTAGCCCAGCCTAGCTCCTCCATCTGCCTTGGAGAGCCCACAAAATCTGCACCAATTTACCTTTACTCTTACCCAAAATAAGAACGAACATTTCTTGAGTGCTATGTGCACAGAACTGTTCTCACTTTACTTCTAGTGGCTCGTTCAATTCCTGCCCCACCCTGCCCTCGCCACGATTTCTTTTAAAACCTGACAAATGGGAAAAGCCAGATACAGAGAAGTTCATGAACCAAGGTAGGAAACTCTGCAATCCAGCTGCCGGACCAAGGCTCGCTCACAGCCACGAGCTGCTTGCCTCTGCATCCACCTGCCCGTCTCTGCTTCTCAGGAAGCCTTCCCAGCTGGAGGGCCCTCTCTCCCGGGCCTCGTTCCATTGCATATGATGGATGAAACTGGGTCCGACCCTGGAGGCTCTAGTTAAGCCCTGTTGAGGAGCTGGGACTTTGTCCTGAGGTCAACAGGGAGCCACCAGAGGATTTAGGGGGGTGTATGACAGCATTCTATTTGTACTGTGGATGGCTCGCTCCGGAGAAAGAGAAGATAGACTGGGCTGTTTGACAAAATCAGAGAAAGCTAGAGAATAAGGCTCACACACACAGCCTGTAAATGAATGAATCCTTCTCTCAGCCCCACGCGTGCCCACTCTCATCGCCCCCATTTCATAAGTGAAGACACTAAGGTGTAGAGCAATCAAGGAACTTGCCTCACGTTACCCAGCTAGAAAGTGCTAAAACCAGGATTTGAGCTGAAACTGTTTATTTCTAAGGAGATCCTCTCTTCCTAGTACCCAAGTGAGCCTTACTGCCTCTCCTGACAGTTTTCATACTACTCTTTAAACTTTTCTCTGTGCTCACAATATTCTGTAACTGTTTTTAAGCAGACAGGAAGGGGGCCGGTTGGCTGCAGTGAACCTGCAAGAAGCTGCTTCAGGTGACCCCTCGGGATGCCCTCATGAGGTCCTGAACTCAGGCAGAGGCTGGGAAGATGCAGACTAGTGGACAGATTTGAGAACAAACCAGGAGGGAGACCCCTGGTTTCAGGAGGTTGAAAGAGGTGTGAGGAGGAGAAGGGAGGGAGAATAAAGAATCAACCTCAGTGGTCAGGCTGGAAAATTGGGGGCCTCTCAGCTCTCACTGCCTTGTGCAGGGGTCACTACAGTGGTCTCCTGGCAGGGCCACCTGGCCCCCCGTTCTTCAACCAGAATTCTACTCTGGATGGCCAGTAGGCACATGAACAGATGCTTCACATCACTAATCATTAGAGAAATGCAAATCAAAGCTACAATGAGCTATCACCTCACACCAGTCAGAATGGCCATCATCAAAAAGTCTACAAATAACAAATGCTGGAGAGGGTGTGGAGAAAAGGGAACCCTCCGGCACTGTTGGTGGGAATGTAAGTTGGTACAGCCACTGTGGAGAACAGTATGGAGGTTCCTTAAAAAACTAAAAATAGAACTACCATATGACCCAGCAATCCCACTCCTGGGCATATACCCGGACAAAACTATAATTCAAAAAGATACATGAACCCTTACGTTCATGGCAGCACTATTCACAACAGACAAGACATGGAAACTACCTAAATGTCCATGGACAGATGAATGGATACAGAAGATATGGTACATATATACAATGGAATATTACTCAACCATAAAAAAGAACGAAATAATGCCATTTGCAGCAACATGACTGCAGCTAGAGATTATCATACTAAGTGAAGTAAATCAGAAAGAGAAAGACAAATACCATATGATACCGCTTATATGCAGAATCTAAAATACAGCACAAATGAACCTATCTACAAAACAGAAACAGACTCACAGGCATGGAGAACAGACTTGTGGTTGCCAAGGGGTGGAGGCAGGGAAGGACTGGGAGTTTGGGATTAGCAGGTGCAAACTATTATATATAGGATGGACAAACAACAAGGTCCTACTGTATAGCACAAGGAACTATATTTAATATCCAGTGATAAACCATAATGGAAAAGAATATTAAAAAGAGAATGTCTCTATTGTATAACTGAGTTGCTTTGCTGTACAGCAGAGATTGGCGCCACATTGTAAATCAACTATACTGCAATTAAAATATATATATATATATATATATTTCACACATAAAAAAAGAAATTGTATTCTGCAAACAACTGACAGCCTTTTCTTTACCAAATATGAGTCAACAATGAGGATTTACAATGTGTCCCCTTATTTTTCTTTTTAACAGAAACCGAAATTACCAGGAGGCCTATATTGTATGCCATGCACAGTGCTAGCAGTTAGAGAGGATGTGTGGAGACATGGATAAAAGTACTAAAAAAAAAAAAATCTGCTCTATTGATAGCCTAGCAGGTCCATGGGAGACATGGTTGCCTACTTACAATTTGAAGGAAAAGGGAGTTTTCTCTGCCCCCAAATATTTCCCTATTGATGCCTGAAATCCTCCATTTGAGTCCATAGAACCTCCAAACAGGAGACCTTGGAGCTCATGGAATCAAATATTCTAATTATTCATATGAGGAAACGGGACCCAGAGAGATTATGGGATTTGTCCAGCATCACCCAGATTGGTACTGGACCCAGATTTAGAATACCTGAATTTCCTTGATGTTCTCTCTCTAGAATCTTCTTGGATAATGGAAGGAGAGGCAATATTTTGACATTCCCAGGACCTTGGAGTGAATTCCTGAGAGGCTTTCCTCTGTTCCCAAAAGAAAGTTTGCACAGGAAACTGTTTAAGAGGCCACCGATATTTCACCAGAAGAATTCCTTTCTGCACAGCAAGCAGCTAGGATGGTGCTCCTGGTTCTTCTCCAGGTTGCGAAAGGACATTGTCCTCGGGGACGCCACTGATCCCTCTGCTCAATCATTTGGCGAACAGTCTGCAGGCCTCCTTTAAAAGCCTAGGAGTCCAGCTATGCCTTTGCCCAAGTAGATGGGCCCCAGTCCTCAATCATAAATCTTGAGCAAGGAGGGATCTCTATCTAGCCCAGATCCCTGCCTGGAGATAAGATTTTATTATCCCTAATTTTGCAGATAAGGGCCTGAATCCCAGAGAGGTTAACCCACTTGCCCAAGGTCATATCTCGAGTAATTAGAACAGTCACTTAAGGCTATTACCTACTTAGAATCCTAGCGGCATAGAATGTCAGTGCTGAAAGTGATCTTAGAAGTACAGGGACCATATTTTCAGAACCCAAAACTAGGACATTTAGTCTGGCAAACCCAAGTGTACTTACGGGGACAGTGAACAGATTATTTGAATTGGTGATGCCCCAGAAAAGAGGGATTTATGGCTGTGGTTCTCAGAGATCATCCAGGCCAATCCCTTTCATTTCACAGTGAAGGCAACTGAAGCCCAACGAGGCTCAGTGACCTGCCTGCCGGAGGTCGTAGGCAGAAACGTTTGCTGTTTTCTCAACTCTGAAGGTTGAGTCAACAGGGTGTGGGTGGGAGGAATAAAGAAGGGGCCATTGTTGCAGGCGGCTTGCCCTCCAGTGGGCTGATGTGACTCCACAGTGCCTGCTTTAATCCAGAGTGGGTGTGGCTGTCCTCTACACACCAGAGAAATAACATTCGAAGCCAGATAAAGCTCAGGGTCTTGAGCTCTTCCAGACCTAGGCAGTTAGGCCGAAAGGAATCTGGAAAACAAAAGTCCTTTTCCTTTAGGGGGTGGCATTCTGTGGAAAGGAGATGTTATTCTCTGGGGTTTCCTTTGTTTTTTCCTCCCAGAAACAAGATGTTAAAATGACAAGATATAAACTAATCACTCCTCTGGCTTTCTAAATTCTGGTGTAAATCAAAGAAACAAGTCAAGTTGACAAGTATTTAATAAGGATCTGCATAAGCCCTGTCATGAGCTAGGCACTATAAATATGTATTATTAAACCTTCAATTTGCCCCAAACCCTTGCCTCGTGCACTGTGTGACCTCATTTTATATTTAATAGGAGAGAAAGAGGCCAAACAACCAGCTCAAGGGCTCAGGGGGAGTCCATTCCCAGACAGTTCCTTTGGCCTGGAGGCCCCCAATCTCTAGATCAACACTCCTTCCCATATTAAAAAGTGCATTTCATCGTGTCCTTTTAACACTGTGGAGTCCAAATTAGGACTCCAAGTAGCAGATGGACTCCTTCCAAGAGTCTGCCTAACCTCTCCTCTATGCAAATGCAGAACTACTCTGCTGCCGGGCTTCCCTGGTGGCGCAGTGGTTGAGAGTCCGCCTGCCAATGCAGGGGACGCGGGTTCGTGCCCCGATCCGGGAACATCCCACATGCCGCGGAGCGGCTGGGCCCGTGAGCCATGGCCGCTGAGCCTGCGCGTCCGGAGCCTGTGCTCTGCAACGGGAGAGGCCACAAGAGTGAGAGGCCCGCGTACTGCAAAAAAAAAAAAAAAAAAAAAAAAAAAGAACTATTCTGCTGATGGAGAAATTGCTTCCCGGAAAACCAGTTTCCTCCTTATTGTCTTACAGGCTGCTGGGAGACACCGTGCTGTGTAGGATGGGCTCCCGGCTAGTTTATTCCTCCCCCACCCCACCACCCCAGAAAGAGGAATTGCCGCAAACACACGCCACTCAGACTGAGATTTAGGAGACGATTTTGAATGGGAGCTGTGTTCCCACTCCCCAGCTTAGAAATCGTTTTCCTGATGCTTATTTTCCAGTGTTCCAGTTGCTTTGCACCCTCCGAAGCCGCGGAGCCAGCGTTCTCAAAGCGTCACCGCCCTCGATCCACCCGCTATTGTCGGGGTTCAACAAGTATTTCATTCATTACTTCGTTCATTCATTTCCTATGAATTTGTTTCCAAAGAACCGTAACCTGCCATTCAAGCCCACCCTCTATTCCACTGGCAAAGAGTCAAGACGGAGGTGAACGGCCGGCCTCCACAATGGGCTCCCCAACTCTGTCCAAATGAGAGCACATTCCCTTGTCCACCATTCACCCCAGCCTTCAATCCTGCCTTGGTGAAACCGAATGATGGTGAACTTGAGAAGAGCTAATAAAAACCTGATCTCCCAGATAGCAGCTTCTTTAATTATTTAAAGAAAGGGACAGTCGGTTTAAAAACCCTTCCTGTTCCAGTTCTTTTGTTAAAACTTCTCTTAGAGTCAGTGACAGGTTGTGGAGCTGAGAGCGGGAAGGGGCTGGCCCTGGGGAGGGGGTCCAGCAGGAAAGATGCTTTCTGGATGCAAAAGACCCTTTGTTCACAGGGCAGTTATGCACACGGTTTCTCTGACAACCAAAAATGCCAGTAAGGACACCTTATGTATTTTAAAGAGCAGATTGGAGAAAGCCAAGAGAAGAGTCAAGTGTAACTTCTACGGGAACTTGCTGGTTCCTGTGAACATAAGAGAGGAAGCATGGCCTTTGGAAGCAGGTTTAAGGACTGGCTCTGCCACTGACTAGTTGTGTGACGTGGGATGGGTTATTTAACTTCTGTAACCTTCAGTTTCCTCACCTATAAAACAGACATCATAATAGCTACTGTATAGAAGTGATTTGAGGATGAGATGAGAACGGCTTAGGGCGCACCTGATACATAGTAAAGGCACCGTAAATGTTATCTTCATCATGAATAGGGCACTCTGTGAATTGGGAAGAAAGAAAGTCAACAGAGTGACTAGGTGGACTGCTCTAACACTGTTTCTGGGGGATTTGTTTCCTTGCTGGACTTCATACCCTGGAATATGCATTTGAATTCCTCACCCAAATTTAATAAGTATGTACTTCCTAAGGATGAGACAGTTCATTCAGTGGAAACTCTGGGTCTTTCAATCTGAGGTCACGAAAGGAAATTCGGATGGAGGACTGGACAGTCACATGCTTTCTCAGTAGATGCAGGGAGACTGGAGTCAGCTGCTGCTCCTTCCTTAAAAGATGAAGCACTGGCCAGGGGGAATAGGGGAGAGGGCTGGTGGGAGGGTACAGACTAAGGAACCAGGAACAGGAGAATAAACCAGGAGAGGGGGAAAACAGAAGCCTGCTTCCCAGTCGAATCAATAGCCGCCTCCCTTGTTTCTTTCCTGAGCTTTATGGCTGCAGTGGACTAGTGTCAGCAACACCTATGACAGCCCCTGCCTGGGCAAGGCAACGTCCAGATACTGTAGAAAGTGACGGGAGGATGAATTTTACTTACTAACACCATGTGCGAGGCACCTTTCTAAGAACTGTATAAACATGAACTTAGTTAATCTTCAAAACATCTCACAAAGATGCGTATTTTATTATCCCTATTTTACAGCTGAGGAAACTGAAGCCTGACTGTGATCGCTACATTTATTAAGTATTTACAACGTGGCAGGGTCTTGATGTATCTTAAACATAGTCCTCAGGACCCTATAAAATGGAGTCATTATTACTCCATTTATTATTACTCGTCTTTTACAGATGAAGAGCTGAAGTTCACGGAGGTCCAGGGACTTGCTTGCGGTCACGCAGACACTAAGTGGTCTGATTCCACCGCTCCACACACCCCTTGGACCTCCAGGACACGCTCGCTATCCTCAGGAGGCTCAGATGAGACCAGGGATAATGGCTCCATCTAAGACAGACACAAATGCCATCAAGGTGTAGCAGGAATGTCCTAAATCCTATCCTGTCTTCCCTTTCCCCTCACCACCCCCTTGTAGGATTGAAGCCCCCGTCTTGCTGTGCAAGGCAGGGTGGGGGAGGAGGAATGGAAATAATCAGAAAACCTTGAAGTGAGATTCTCTCTCCTCCTCCCAAAATTGCCCTCTGTCCTGGAAGTTTAATGACAGACATTCCATTCCGTTGCTGTCACCACTGTGACCCCAGCCCCTCGCTCCCCACCCCAGGCTTTCTCTGCCCTTACTCGTCCTTTATCCCAAAGTCCACGAGATTAAAAAATAATCATCTGGGGCTTCCCTGGTGGCACAGTGGTTAAGAATCTGCCTGCCAATGCAGGGGACACGGGTTCGAGGCCTGGTCCAGGAAGATCCCACGTGCCGCGGAGCAACGAAGCCCGTGCGCCACGACTACTGATTCTGTGCTCTAGAGCCCACAAGCCACAACTACTGAGCCTGCGTGCCACAACTACTGAAGCCCGTGTGCCTAGAGCCCGTGCTCCACAACAAGAGAAGCCACTGCAATGAGAAGCCTGCACACCTCAACGAAGAGTAGCCCCCGCTCGCCGCAACTAGAGAAAGCCCGCACGCAGCAGCAAAGACCCAACGCAGCCAAAAAAAAATAAATTTATAAAATAAAAAAAATAATAATAATAATCATCTGGCCACGAGACGCAACTAAGGAGCCCGCCGGCCGCAACTAAGGAGCACCCCTGCCGCAATGAAGGAGCACCCTGCCATAACCAAGACCTGGAGCAACCAAATAAATAAAATAAAAAAATATTTTTTAAAAAATAATTATCATCATTTGGGCAGGGAAGGGATCTCAATGAGGCAAGAGAGCCAGGAAGAGCGGTGGCTGGGAAGGGTGAGAGGGTAGGGAACCAGGGACCCCGAGGTGGGGCTCAGAGGTGCGTTCCCTGCGAGACAGCCAACCCAAGGAGGGTGAGACCACAGCTCACGCTCTGTGGGCAAACTGCAGCCCGGCTTCCAGAGCTGGAGCTGGGGACCTGCACTGGCAGGTGCTTTCTCCAAGGCAGAATGC
>RJWK010058540.1:0-13834 GCA_004363435.1 Platanista minor
GGGCTCTCCTCCTGGTATCAGCACAGAATACCAGCTGCCCCAGTGATCTGGTGAGTACCCTATGGGAATCCCTGATGGTTTTAGTTTTCACCCAGTGGAAAGTCTAAAAACTCCTCCCTTTCAGCCAAAAGGAGGAAAGAGAAGACCCCGGCCTCAGACAGCTGTGCCACCCCCTAATGGCCCAAGCTGGTCAGGAACTAACGTGGCCAAGCTGCTCTGGCCTGTAGGTAGCCACGTTGAAACTCCTGTGGGAAATTTTGACCGAGGAGAGACTAATTATCTTAGGCACGGACTGTACAAATTCAAGGGGGATCCCAGTTATATCAGAGTCCACACCATTTGGATGACTCCTATTTTGGTCTTTCGAGGACTCCATTAACTGTTTGGTGCTGGTTCCAAATTTCCCAAGCCAGACAGATAGAGAACAAAGACAATGCAGGTCATGCTATTTGTAGACTGGGGAATCAAGCAGTCCCAGATAACAAGCCCAACTGGGACCGCAGAGACAATGGAGAAGGGGATGGAAAGCAAAGGCTGACCTGTTCTAAAAATATGATCCTAAAGGGAATCCAGGCAGCAGGAAAGAAACCTGTCAACTGGAATAAGAAATCAATCAGGAGCCAATGGAAAACCCTTTGACATTCTTCGAGTGCCTCAGGGAATGTCTCTGAATCTATACTTCCAATGACCCTTAGTCACTGGAAGGGAGTACAATCCTGATGAGTATTTTATTTCCCTAAGTGCCCCCCACATTAGGTGTAAACTTCAGAAACTGGAAATAGATCCAGATACCCCGAGCTCTCGCCTGGTAGAGGTTGTCTACTGGGTTTTTAATAACTCACATATAGAGGAGGGAAATTCAGAGGATGAAAGGGCCTGGAGGCAAGCCCACCTGCTGGCTGTTGCCCTCCAACGTCAACTGATTGGTACGAGAACCTGGACTAACTGCTCATGGAGATTCTCAACTCTGGTGAGGGACGTCCATCCCCACTGAGAGATAGTAAGCCAGGGAAATTAGAACCCAATCTGTGTGCCATATGTGAAAAAGTGGGACACAGGAAGAGAGAATGCCATTGTCACCCCTGAAGGGGGATGGAAATGGCAGATCCTGACCACTACCCTCGAAGGAATATGGTCCAAGTAGATGAAGAACAATAGGGCCAAAAGTGTCCTAAACTGGCACTCCAATTGACCCACAAGGAGCTCCAGCTGACACTGGACATAGGGGGAAAGCCTGTCAAATTCTTAGCTGACACTGGTGCCACTCACTGAATTCTGAACACCAGATCACAAGAATTGTAAAATTATGGGAGTATCAGGGAAAATCCAAGAATGGGCATTCACAGAGCCATTAGAATGTAAATTGGATGAACGCACACTCACCCATTCCTTCCTGTATGTCCCCAAAGGCTCTATAACCTGCTAGAAAGAGATATAAATTGGAGGCTACTATCCACCTAAAGGGAGAAAAACTGGAGAGTGGCGTCCCCTTAGACAAAGGGCACAATACAATAATGTTAATGGCTGGGGACAAACCTCCTCAGTTAGAGCAAGTCAATCTCCCTGGAGTAAATCCGGAAGTCTGAGCCCAGGGACAGGTAACAAGAGCTGTAGGATCCAGTTCCTTGATAATCCATCTAAAACCCGGACATTCATGGTCCAATAGAAAACAGTACCATCTCCATCAGGAGGCCTTATTGTGCAGCCTTGCTGTGCATTGCCCCTGTATACAGTGCCTAATTGACTAGGGCCTTGTTAGAACATGCCAATCAGCCTGTAATACCCCCATTCTCCCTGTAAAGAAACCCAGTGGGGAATACTGGATGGTACAGGACCTCAGGGCAGTCGAGGAAGCCACCTGAGATATACATCTAGTATTCCATAATCCTTACACCCTGCTGGCCACACTACCATCCACAGGACCTGGTATTCCGTATTAGATTTAAAAGATGCCTTCCTCTGTATTCCATTAGCCCCAGAATCACAGGAAAGTTTTGCTCTTAGGTGGTAGGACCCAAACATGCAACAAAAGCAACAATACTGGTGGACAGTCCTGCCCCAAGGGTACAAAAATTCCACCACCATCTTTGGGGAAACTTTAGCTAAAGATCTAAAAGATTCACATCTGGAGGAGGGAACGCTCCTCCAGTACACAGACAACTTTCTGATCACCAGCCCTAACTTAGAAGGCCTCTGACTAAAATACTGTAACCACCCTGAACCACCTGATAAAGGATATAAGGTACCCAAGAAAAAGACACAAATATCACAAACTAGGGTGACTCACCTATTCTTCATTCTCACAGGTCAGAGAAGCCTACCCCAGGAAAGTAAAAAACCCTTTTTCAGCCTTGCCCCTCCTAAAAACAGAAGACAGCTTAGGGGGTTCCTGGGGATGGCTGGGTTTTGCTGCATCTAGATCCCTAACCCTGATCTAATAGCTAGGCCACTATATGAAAAGCTGAAAGGAAAGGATGATTAGCCTTTTGAATGGAATTCAGAACGCAAAGGGGCCTTTCAAGAATTGAAAAAGCAGTTACTTCAGGCCTTCGCCCTGCCCTCCCAGATTTAGCTGAACTGTTTGACCTTTACATTCATGAGAGAAGGGGAACCGCCCTTGGGGTATTAGCTCAAAAACTGGGACCCCTTACTCAGGTAGTTATTTATTTCTCTAACACTTAGATCAAACCATCTGCCTAAAGGGTGGTCTCCTAGCAGTTACTACAACCTTGCTAAGGGAGGTTGAAAAGTTAACATTTGGTCAGCCAATCACTGTGTGGTTCAGGCTTTATTAAGTTCTAAGGGAACAGAATGACTATCCCCCAGGAGGTCAATTAAAATTCAGATTGTGCTTTTAGACAACCCAGTGGTTACCATAAAAACCTGTCACACACTAAATCCTGCTGCCCACAGAAATGGGGCCCCCTGGAGCATGATTGTATAGAAATCATAGACTCCATCTAGTCCAGTTGACCCGACCTAGGAAGAAAGCCTCTCCCAAAGGCAGAAGAGGAACGGTTCACATATGGGAGCAGTTTTATCAGAGAGGGAAGAAAGCTGGTGGGATAACATAGTGACCTCCCAGACCTAAGTCACAGAGGTGCAAAGCCTACCCCTGGGATGTCTGCCCAAAAGGCAGAGCTGATAACCCTCACCTGAGCCTTAGAACTTGGGACAGGGAAGATATTAAATGTTTACACAGATTCCTGGCATGCATATGTCATTCTGCAGGCACTTAGGGCTATTTGGAAGGAAAGAGGTGTGTTTACTGCAGAGAATAAACAGGTGAAACATGGCTTAATTACACTGAAACCCTTAGAAACAGTACAGCTTCCAAAAAAGGTGGCAGTGATTCATTGTAGGGGTCACCAAAAGGGGGATGCAGAGGTAATAAAGGGAAACAAGGTGGATGCAACTGCCAAAAGAACAGCCCTAGAACCAGTAGCTTGGCAACTACCCCTCATACCTTGAAGGCCAGATCCATCCAATTATTCCCCAACCTACACGAAGGAAGAAATAGACAAAGCCTGAAAATGGGGCGGCAGTAGAGCCCTAGGAGGCCACGTGTGGCTAGTTAATGAATATGGGCAATACTTCTTTCCCCAAGGGCAGCTTGTCAAGCCATCAGTGAGGCTCATCAAGAAACTCACTATAGGAGGGAAGCCCTATATCATTGGGTTGAGGTCATGGTAATTCCTGGCATGAAAAATATAATCAGTCAGGTAGTTAAGATATGTCCCACACACACAATGAACAACTCCAACACCAGACCCCTCAGAGGCCACCAGATGAGACCCATTCAGACCAGAGGGACATATCCTGGCCAAAATTGATTTTCCTGTCCTGCAGAGAGTACTGGGTAATTTCAGGTATCACTTGACGTTAGTAGACACATTTTCTGGATAGAAGCATTCCCTGCTAGAACTGAAACAGCAGCTGAAGTGGTTAAGGTGTTACTAAAATAAATAATCCCAAGGTTTGGGCTCCCAGGATCCTTACAAAGTGATAATAGTACAGCATTTGTGTCTCAGGTGACAAATGGGATAACAAGTGCCCTGGGCATAAAATGAAACTTGCACTCAGCCTGGAGACCCCAATTGTCAGGGAAAGTAGAGAGATCCTATCCTTGAAACAGGCCTTAGACAAGTTATGTCAGGAAACTCAAGAAAATTGGATTAAGTTGCTTCCATTGCCTTCCTCCACATAAATTTAGCCACAAGGGGTAAGTTCAAGTTAAGTGCACTTGAACTCAGGTATAGTAGACCCATTCCTCATGCCCAAGAGAAGGGACACCTTAACCCCCTTGAAATGGAACAACTCAAGTATGCCCTCGAGATAGGAGAAACCTTGAAAGCTCTCACTGAATACGGTAACCAGGTGCTGCCTGCATCCACTGACCTGGCCCTCCACCCCTTCCAGCCAGGAGACTGGGTGAACCTAAAAACTTGGAAAACCAGCAAGCCCGCAAGATCAGCTCACTCCTAAGTGGAATGGCCCCCACTTGGTAATCCTAACCACCCACTGTGCGTTGAAGTTGCAGGTATCACTCTGTAGGCATATCACACTTGAATGAAGAGGACCCTGAGCACCAACCTCCGGAGAGACAACCTGGGGCAATGGACCCCCTTGGCTACTCCTGTGAACCCCTCTCTGACCTGAAGCTTCTCTTCTGGAACACAACAAAAGTGTGACCAGGGAGATTCAGGCTGCAGCAGTGAGCCTTAACATCAGGACACACTTTTGCTTACAGAAGACCTAGATGCCTTCATTTTCAGGAAAAAATTGACATGTGACCATTATTCTCTTCTAATATTTACGCCATGCATCTTAAATTGTCTGGTGCCCTTTGTCTCCAAAACGTTAGACAAATGGTTGTTGCTCAGGGCAAACAGGGCTAAGGTCTGGGGACAACTGAACACATCTACAGGCAGCTGGGAAGTACCGCTCCTCAACCTGGGTTATGACGATGCCTCAAATCAGCAGGAAATAGTTACAAAAAGACCTGCACCCCTCAGTGCCCCTCGAGAATTAGGAGCAGAACAATGACAGAGGAGGGATTTGTTACCAGCAAAGCCCATTAACAATTCCCAGGAAATAAAATTAGAATCTGGGTAATAAAATAAAGTCCTACCTTTTTTGTTTTCTTTCCCTTTGTGCTTGGTCTAGCTTCACTTGCTTATAGGGTACAGAGGCCTAGCACCCCACACTTCAGACCAGAGCTCCTAGTGCAAAACAGATGCACCCGACTCTTCAAGATGGTGGTGGCAGGCTGTGTGTAGACGCTCTGCCGGGCACTGTGATCGAGAGCAAAAGCTGTGAGCAGCACGGCTACGCCAGACCTGGGAGAACTCCCCGTCCCTGCTGGCTAGAACCTTATAAAGCAGCCCCACCACAGCTGTGCCTAAGGGGCATGAACTCCACCCCCTCCCTGCTGACAAGACCCTATAAGGCAGACCTGCTCATGGCCTTTCAGAGAGAGCTGGTACTCTTGGTTTTTTTTGCGGTACGTGGGCCTCTCACTGCAGTGGTCTCTCACTCTTGTTGCGGAGCACAGGCTCCGGACGCGCAGGCTCAGTGGCCATGGCTCACGGGCCCAGCCGCTCCGCGGCATGTGGGATCTTCGCGGACCGGGGCACGAACCCGCATACCCTGCATCGGCGCCACCAGGGATGCCCAGAGCTAGTACTCTTGAGTGCAAACTTGTACCTTTCCATTCTTTGATCAAAGAATAAAGTTTCCTTTACTTCTGAACCAAATTTGGTCTTGTTCTGTTGGCTCAAAGCACACCAGGCAGAAGGATCTTTGCTGAGGCCTCACTCAGGAGGGTTGGTAACAGTAGGGCCTCCTTTCAGCCTTCGCAAAACCCCCTTCCCCATCTCTGACTCTGTGGCAATCATATCTACAGATGTGCTCCTCTTGCTTTTGTGATCCCAGCATAAACCCTCTTCTACCCTCCTGCCTTTGATAATGAAGCTGATGTGAGTAAATAGAACCAATTAGATACAAGTAGCTTGGAAGCTGGAGCCAGTTAACCTCAGTTCTAATCTCTGCATTTTACTGCCTAATTGACCTGGTGCAAAGAATATATCTTAAGCTGAGTTTGTTTGTTTCCTGTAAAATGGGGAGAGTAGAAATTCTGGGTAAATTATAGTTTAGGTGCCCCTGAGTTCTCCTGTATTCTTATGTATGTTTATGGTGCTGAGTGGCTGGCAGCAAGGCTTAAGGGGCAGGTAATGCTAGTGAGACCATTCTGTCTTGTTGCTGAAAGTAAGAGCTGGCTTGGGAGTTTATGTCCTCGTGAAAGATGATAGCATCCAAGAATCCTGGGAGTGAGCATTGGTTCATAGAAGATTCTACAGATAGCTTGGTCTACAGAGATCTCAAATTATCTGGGGTGGTGATGTGAGGTTGAATTTAATGTGTTTGTGTCCTTATGGTACATGAAGAACTAAGAATAGACCGCAAAGATGGGCTGGGTTCAGTTTTCCTCTGAGTTTGGGGGTCTGGGTGGAACTGAGAGCTTTCTGTTTGACGACAACTGGAGACTGATATCCTGATGCCTTAGACCTGTCAGCTCCAAGGGTAGAGACATTTGCACTTTCATAATTCACTGGAGACGACTTACTTACCACTTACTTATGGTATCCCAGAAGCTGGACTGGAGCCCTAATATGCAGATAAATAAAAATAACATATATTCTAACAAGACCCAGTAGTCAGAGGGAAAATAAACAGAATAGCCAAAATAGATAGTCTTTAATGAATCTGAACTGCTGTAGAAGGAACATGAAAATGTGAACCAAATTTTTTAAATGACAATTATGAGAGCACATAGGGAGATTGAAGCAGCAGTCACTAAATATTCATGAACTTCACTATTTAACCAGTTCTGCCCAGTGGATCATAAACAGGACTAATGTTTGTCATTCCTAGGCTAAGGTAATAAAGAGCTAGTGAGCCACTTTCATCTTTTCTTTACACAGTGACCTTGGCAACCATTTGTTCCAGGTGGCAACCCTATAAAGTAGATTACCATACCTATATTGAGTTGCAACACATGTGGTAGAAAAACAAAAATCCCCAAACGAAACGTCTACTGTATTAAGCCATTGAGATTTCTGTGTTTGTTTAATACCATGCATAAACTAGTGCTACCCTGGCAAATGTTGACATTTCTTTGCATTTGGGCGGTGTTACTATGCAGTCTATTCTCTTTCTCCAAGTCACTTGAGCACCAGGCAACCAAATATGTAGATGATCAAGGGACTTTAAGATTTAGGATAATATGCAGGTTCTTTTGCTCTGAAAGGCAAATTTTAAAGCATTGTTCCTCAAACTTTAATGTGTATATGAAATAACTAAGGACCTTGTTAACATCCAGATTCTGATTTAATACATCTGAGTACTCTAGAAATTCTGCATTTCTAGCAATATCCCAGTGATGCTAATGCTGCTGATCAATGGGCAACACCTTGAGTAGCAAAGTTTTGAGAGGTATATGGAAAGGTGCTGTCACCTGACCTCTCAAAGGCTTGACAAACAATTAACTCTTTCTGCTGTTATAAGTCTTCAGGTGGCAAGGCTTGGGCTGGTCCACTGAAATTGATCTGTGTCTGATTAGCCTCATTGTGGAGACAATTAATCAACTTCTTTTTCTCATATTCTTCTCTCTCCTTCTTTCTTTTTTTTCCCCCAGCAGTTTCAGTAGTTGGGAAAATTTGGGAGCATAATGGAGTACAGTCTGACTGAGCTGGGAGCAGAGCATGACACTTATCTTGCCCTGCCCAACTATTGGTCTTAATGTACCAGAGGTACATACTTCCTGAGTATGAAGTTCTCCAGGACAACACCTTTGAATTGAATATTTGACCTGAAGTATAACTGATGTAGATTTTACTAATTCCAGGAGCTTATTCCAATATAGTCAGCTGTTCAGCTAGTCAATGAAGTATTGTTAGCTCTGTGAGTATGAATGGCCACAATGTCTGGGAAAACTAGACACTCTATCAGTTGTCCCTATTTCCTAGCCCTGGAGAGTCACCATTGCTGCAGCAATGCCATTGTGTGCCCCATTTAATATTTAACTTACTCTTCTCCAGTGGCAGCCATTTGATTCCTAAAGCACATCCCGATTTGGGGAAATTTGTCACTTTTTAAGACAGGCAAAAGAACTTTCCCTACCACCTATCCAAAATATAGTGCTAAGTCCAGAATTAGGGAAACAGGGACATTTTTTTTTGCTAGACTTAGTCAAGACTAAGTATGCTATGCATCTTTATTTTCACTAGGTGAAAATTCAAATTGTTTAGATCCATAGTCTGAAACAGGAGGGCAAAAAATCACTTTAAGTCTTTGTTATAGGGAATTACACAGAAATTAACATTGTGAAAAAAACTCTAAAAAGGAAGCATTCACACTCTTTGCCTTTCTGGAAAAAAAAAAAATTTCCCCTGTCATCTTGTATTTTCTCAAGGATTTTTAAGCACTTTGATGTATTTTTGCAAACTCAGACTCATGAAAGTCAACTTTTATTCACCAAATCACCAGTGACTTTTGGGAGCTCAATTCACCTTTACACAGTAGCTCTCTCTCAGGTAATGGCTATTGTTTTAAGTCAGTTAGCTCCAATTCTAGGGTTTTTATTGTCTGCAATGTTGTCATGTGGTGCATGAAAATTTTTAATGATCCTAAAAATTGTCCCATATATTTGACAGGTATAAATTTTCAATCACCATATCTGAGTTCAAGAAATGCTGCATTGGTCTAATTCTTCTAAATCAAGTTAAATCTTACTGTGAAATTCCACCTGTTAGAATGGTGAGAATTTAAAACTTTGACTTGTGGTTGTCCTTCCTTCTCCCTAGAATTATGTAAGAAACAAGACCACGTAAGTTGACCAGAAAATGGGGGAAAAATCATTAGTTTTACAGTTCCTCATGTTGTTTCTGAGATGCATGCCTTCTATTTCTCTAAGGAGAAAGTGTAAAAATGTCCATGCCAATCTTGGATATGGACACTCTTGTGGGATTTGGAGACTTAGTACAGCCACTACCAAGAAATTTCTCTCTAAAGTTACATATCCTTTTCAAAGTTCTCTGAGGAATGATGCTGGTAAACTTTATGTAGGAATTATGACCGTTGAGAAACATATTGTCTTTCTAGACTTGGGTAATCTTTTCTTAAGGATCAGCAGCTTCTGTCTCTATCTCACTAAGCAGTTGCCTTTATCTCACTTCTTTCTCATTCAAATAGAAGAGAAGTTAAGAAAGGTGAAAGATGATGGGATATGGTGCAAAAATGGAGGGATTGGTTTTTATAGGAGTCTGGTGCTACATATGGTCTCAGGTGAGAAGGCAGAGTAAATAAGGGAGGATGCTTGTAGGTGGATGTTGTGGTGTACGCATCTGGAAGAACTTTTCTTATTGCTTAAATTTCTTAGTGAAATTGGAAACAAAGTCCTTATCTGAGAGTGAAAATGGGAGAGGTATTATTGGAGGATAGAAAAGAAGGTTCTACATAGTCATTTTAAAGAATGCAGAGTAACTGAATTAGCAATATATGGAATGTTTCCCTGGCAGCACTGTGGTTTGTGACCATATGTTCAAAATGGGATTGGTCATTTCAGTGTTACCTTTTACCTTTCTACATTCAAATTCACAGAAGCAGAGCTAAGAAGGCAGAGAGCTGGATACAGTGTTCAGAGTATGATGGAGAGAGGAACAAGTGACTCAAGGGAGTAATTTTGATAACTGATCATGAAATTTAAGGGTACAGTGAAAAGTGTTAGGATTAGTAAATTCAAGGGGATAAAGGACAGTTGGAGTCATGATATTAGAGAGTGTGACCTGGGCAAAAAGAGATGATGGTCAGGATATGATGTATAACATTGATATATGGAGGGTTGCAATTACTGGTAATAATAAGATTCAGGAATGATAATAGTTTTTAGCTAGGAAAAACTGTGAGCAGAATTAATGATCTAGCGCTATATTGTCTAATATGGTAGCCATTAATGACAGATGGCTATTTCAAATTAAAATTGCATTCATTATAATTAGATAAAATTGTACCTACTGCCCAGATTTTGTTCCTAAATACCATTCTCTATTAAAAGGAACTAGCGTCCCTTAAAAAAATGTCTGGTTCTAGGGTTGGGGCAGGAAAAACAAAACACGGTAAAACAAAATGAGCCTTATCAACAAAAATTTCAGAAATAGAGACCTGATTGAAATGAAAGGGTGTTTATTTGGGGTTTGTTAGGACTGCAGTCCAGGAGACATATATTCAAGAAGCACTTGAATTGTGTTCTGCTGGACTACAACGCGGTGGAAGCTCATAAAGGCAAACTGTAAGGATACAGTTAATTGCATGAACTATAGTTGGAGCTGGCAAGAAGTAAGGGTGCTTATTAAGTAGGGATTTGCTGAGCTCAGAAATGGGTATATAGTTACAAGGGGAAAACTTGAGACCATAAGGTTGCAGTTGGCAGGTGTTGTTCTGAATATGGCTGGGCTGGTGGTGTCTTTGGTTCTGATAGTTCAAAGAAAGTTCAAGTTCTCAGTGGTGCAGAGACCTGTTTGAGACCAGATCCTCAATGGCCACCTAACTTCATTTTTGTATGCCTGAGCTCTATTACTACATAATAATTTCAATCTGTCATTAGTCTAGAACATATTGTTGTTGCAAAAAGTAAGAAAGTGCCCTCTATCTCTCTCTTCCTCTCTCTTTTCCTCTCTTTCTCTCTCTTTCACACACACACACACACACACACACACACACACACACACACAGAGATAGAATATGTCAAAAGGACATACAAGCTAACTTGAAAAAAGCTCCTTCTGACCAAAGCTAGAACAATGTAAACAACCAATTAAATAGTAATATAGTATAAAAAGAAATAAAATAAATATCCATGAGTCCATATTGTTATAGATAAGTGATTGAATAAATGAATGGATGAATAAATAAATGTGAAGGACAGATCTTTCTTACAGAAGAATTAACATTTGGTCAGCCAATCACTGTGGCTGTAATAAATGTGAAATTACAGTAATAAATGTGAAAGGAATAAGGAAATTTAAAAATCACCATTAGTATACCATAGTAATAACTGTTGCCGGAAAGAACCATTGATGAATACTAAACTTAGCAGGTGAAACTTTAAGGAGAAACAGGGTAGTTGCATACTCTGAATGTATCACTCACTTCCCCAAATTTATTAATTACTATGGTGGTTTTAACATATGTTCACAGATTCTTTGATAGTACTCTCTCCAGGAGGTAGGACTTAATTCTCCTCCCTTTGTATTTGGGCTGTATTCTAACACAGAGAGTATGGAAAGGTAAATATAGTAACTTGGCAATGGAGAAGACTGACAGGCGCCTCCTTAGCTATGTGATCAGTAATGACATACAATCTTGTATACGATGAGATGAGGAGGGTGTACCACCTCTGTGATAATTTTCCCCCAAATTCATACTCACAATACAATTATGAAAAACATCATACAAATAAATATTGAGTAAACTTCCACAAAATATCTTACCAGTTCTCTTTAAAAGTACCACGGTCATGAAGGACAAGGACATGTAAGAAATCACCGACTGGAGGCATAGTGATTAAATGGAATATATCCTGGATGAAGCCTGGAATAGATAAAGGACATTAGCGAAGAAACTAGTGGAATCTAAGTAAAGACTGTACTTTAATTAGTAGTATTTTACCACTACTTAACATCTTAGTTTTGATCAGTGTGTTGTAGTTAACATTAGGGGAAGCCGGCTGAAGGTACTTAGAAATTCTTTGTACCATCTTTGCAACTCTTCTGTAAAACTAAACTTATTTCAAAATAAAAATTTTATAAAATTATATATAAGAAGAAATTCAACTCTTCTGTTCTACTAGCAACCTTTCAAGTGCTCCCCATCCATACGTGTTTAGCAGCTACTGTATTGGAAAATGCAAATATAGAACATTTCAATAGGTGCAGACAGTTCTATTGCACAAAGCTGCCCAAAAAAGAGGACAGGAAGAGATAAAAAGAAAAAGAAAAAAAAAGCTATCCACAATGAATCACAGACACAGATAAAGATGGAAAATACAGAAGAGAAAATCTTACAACAAACAACAAACAAGAACTAGCATAAGTTTGGAGTTCCAGCTGAGAAGAGAGAAAAAAAATGAATCTATAATCAAAGATACAATGGCTAAGAAATTCCCAGAACTGATTATAGAATTAGGAAGCCCAAAGAATTCCTCGCAAAGAGAGTAGACTGAAATCCACATCCATCCATATAACAGTGAAAGTTCAGAATGCCAGAGACAAAGAAAAACATCTAAAATGCAGTAAGAACAAAAGAGCAATCAACAGATTATTCCACATCAACAAGGATACCAGAAGCTAGTGGAAAAATATACTTCACACTTTGAAAGAAAATACATATACCCTTAAAAGTATTCAACAAGAATGAAGGCAAAATAAAGACATTTTTAGAAAAACAAAAGCAAGAGTTTATCACCAGCATACCCTAACTGGAAACTCCAATGGGGAGCTCTAAAATGTGTTTTTCAGTCAGAAGGAAAATTACTCCAGATGGAAAGCTGAAAGAAAGAAAGAAAAGGAAAGGGGAGGGGAGGGGAGGAGAGGAGAGGAAAGGAGAGGAGAGAAGAGGAGAGGAAAGAAAGAAGGAAAACTAAGGGAGGGAAGGAGGAAGGAAGGAAGGAATAAAATGGCAAAAATGGGGACTTCCCTGGCACTCCAGAGGTTAAGACTCCATACTTCCACTGCTGGGGGTGTGGGTTTGATCCCTGGTTGAGAAACTAAGATTCCACATGCCATGTGGTTCGGCCAAAGAAAACCCCAAAAACCAAAACAACAACAATAAAAAAGGTAAATATGTGGGTTAAACTGAATGAATGTTGACTGCACAGCGAAAGGTACAGTGTCTTTTAGGATTTAATACATAAAGAAAAATAAAATACATAACAGTAAAAGAGCATAAGGTGAAAAGGAAATAAGTGGGGTTAAAGAGATATGTATTTCTTGCATAGTCAGGGAGGAGCAAAAAAAAAAAAGAAACTATCAATTCCAAATTTTTAAAAGTCAAGGATACATATTGTAGTTTCTGCAGCAATCATGAGATCTTACAAAGAAAAAAAAAAGAAAACAAATTTCAGTAAGTTTGAAAGAAGAAAATAAAGGAAAATGAATACAGAACAGGTGAGATAAAGAGTAAATACATGGCCAGATGCTTATTTATACTAAAATATTATTACATTCCATGTAGATGGACAAACTTTCATTTAAAGATTGTCAGACCTTTAAAAAAACACAATCAGTTGTATATATATACATATATATATACATATATATATATATATACATATATATATATTCATATCTCTCTCTCTATATATATATATTTTAACAAGAGACACATTAAACATATAGGATTCCATCAGGTACATGTAAAAGTATGAGACTAGAACACTCCCTAACACCATACACAAAAATAAGCTCAAAATGGATTAAAGACCTAAACGTAAGGCCGGACACCGTAAAACTCTTAGAGGAAAACATAGGCAGAACGCTCTGTGACATAAATCACAGCAAGATTCTTTTTGACCCATCTCCTAGAGAAATGGAAATAAAAACAAAAATAAACGAATGGGACCTAATGAAACTTCAAAGTTTTTGCACAGCATAGGAAACAATAAACAAGACCAAAAGACAATCCTCAGAATGGGAGAAAATATTTACAAATGAAGCAACTGACAAAGGATTAATCTCCAGAATTTACAAGCAGCTCATGCAGCTCAATAACAAAAAAA
>RJWK010058541.1:0-13846 GCA_004363435.1 Platanista minor
TGAGTGCAAGAGTTAAGTACAGTTGATACTTGTGGCCTTCAGAACTTCTCAGAGAACAAAGCCCACCCTTTAAAACTCAAATGCAAAACGTGTATATACAACATCTCTAAAATTTCTTCTTCCCTGAAATACACAGGGATAAGGAGAATGCAGTCAATGGCTGCATTCAGCATACGGCCCACAGACAAAGAGAAACCTTGCTAAGGCAACACTGTTTGAAAGGTGCTGCTTGCGCGGACTGCGAATCTGGTAAGAAGTTTTCTTACCTACATATTATATGATGAAAACGAAGAAACAGAGAAGCATACAAAAAAATTCACTGAGAAGCAATCAAGACGTTGTAGAATAAGCCACATTCTATTTACCAATCAAATTCAGTATAAACATATATATTAACACACATACACATATAAGAAGGTATATGTGCGTGTGCGTGTGTGTAAACAAAGACAGAGGCAGAGAGAGATAGATATCTGAAACTACCAAAAGAAAATACTGAACTGGTACAGATACAACCTCAGGTATGGTTAAAGGAAATATCTCTGTCCTGGAGCAAGGATTTTTGTTTTGGGGATTTTTTCCACCTCTTGCACTAAGTATGTCAACTTCTTTACCCCTTGCCATTCTGCATCTAAATGTTCGTTTTTAGGAAATATGTATACATATAGCTGATTCATTTAGCTGTACAGCAGAAACTAACACAACATTGTAAAGCAATTATACTCCAATAAAGATATTTAAAAAAAGGGAAAAAAAAGAAATGTTCATTTTCATGCATTTAATTATGTAGAGGAACTATGGAGATTTCAGTACTAAATCCTTTTGTCTGAAACTGCTTAAAGTTTGTATTTTATTTACAGTGTCCTTCATATATTTTTCTAAAGTTCTAGTTATCGATTTCCTAATTTGCCTCTCAAATTCCTATAATGAAGAAATAACTCTAATTCTAAACTAATATAGGGTTTGGTTTATATTAGTTATAATATATATATAATATATATATATATTATAGTTATAAATAACTCTAATTCAAAAAATGCCTATCATAGATATCTATTATTATATTATTTAGTTGGTACCTTTCACTACCTTGTGGTCAAATCTCCTTAAAATATTTTAGCTCATTACTCAAGCCCTTGCCTGGCCAACTTGGCTATCCAACACCAATCTCTCTCTCTGCCTCTTCCCTGCACAGCCCTTTCTATTTTTTCCTTCCCTTCAGCTACTGAAATTTTCTAAGAACCAAAGAAACTTGCTTAGGACAAAGAAATTATCCATTTCCAAATGCCAGCCAAACAGAAATGAAGAGTCTGATCCATTTCCAAATGCCAGCCAAACAGAAATGAAGAGTCTGATCTATGAACACTGGGCCCTGTTTCAGGCTGCCATTGTTGCCATTGAAAACTAATCTCACAAAGATCTGGAGATGTTCTCTCTGAACCTGGTATGTGAATTTTTGTTTTATTTTGTTTTGTTTTCAAGAAAAATGACCACATTGCTTTTAATATTATAATCCATTAAGGAAGTATTCTATTTGGGCTGCCAAGTAGTCAACTCCCAAGGAAGGATTCATACTTAATTTATATCCTCAAAATGTATTCACTATTCTCAAATACTGGTCTCCATGTCAGAGCATCTGGATAAGGAGATCTCTTGCTTTTGAAAAATGCTGTGCCTAAATAATTCTTCCCTTCATGACAAAGGCAGTCATGAATCCAAATCACCAATCAGGGTTTCCATTTCTTATAAGAAGAATTCCTCTTCAAGGTCCATGGGGGCCTTAGTTAGAGCCATCTTAACCTATCACAGAAGTTCATTATGAAAGCAGTGAACCTCAAAAGAAAATCAATTGGTGTCTTGATCATTTTCTTTCCAGGAGGATCCTTATCCTTTGTGAGGATATATCTACTCCTTCACCATGCCCATTTCTTTATACCAAGGAAAACTGAGGAAAGGGAGACTCTGTCAAACCATAAAAAGATGCTCTTACATATTTCCCCCTGAAACAATGAGTATGTACCTTAAAATTATTTTTAAAAGGGATACTGCAATTGAGTCTTCCCATAATAGCAGAAATCTGCTCTAAGGTGGTTTACTGTCTACAGCTCTAGACACAGAAGTGGCGGGCATAATTTTAAATTCTGCCTTGCTAGTCAACATTCATCAGAGACCACCGCACTGCCTCCCAACCATTTTCAGGTTGGAATACACATAAAAAGTGATTATATCCATTTGATGCACTGGCATAAACTGGAATGGATTTGAGAGCGTCGATACAGGGCTTGGTAAAAAAAAAAGTTACATTCTTAATGTAATATAGTAATGTTAGAAAAATAGAATAAAAGTGGTAGAGTATTCATGATTGTTTATATAAAACTTCTAAATACAGACTTTCCATTTTTTTTCTTTAATGAGAAACTTGAGCTTGCTTTCCTAAAAATAGACATTTTATGTTTGATTTTATGATTGAGCTGGCTACAGGTAATTCTTAATCATGATTTTAATGCCGATCTTTTTTTCAAATCCTTGAGAGTCACATCAAAAAAAAACTTTATTCACATAGAGATAATAAAAAATTTTAAAACCACTTTTCTATTTTTATAGTGCTTAAAAACTAACAAGTTGAATCATATTTAAAAAATCTAAACACATGTCCTTTTCTGTCACTTACTAACGTAATCTTGAAATTTCTTGTAGTAATGCAAATGGACTTCAGACCCACATAAACTTTTATAAATGAGATATTTCAAAATAATGGAGAACCTCGAATTTGCAGAATATGGGTTCATTTTTAGAGAGGCCATACAGCAACTAGTTTGTATGCACCAACAAAACACCAGACACAAAACAGACAAATTCAGGAGCTCACTCCTAAAATAACACCCTCCAGGAGCTTGCTCATGGCCTCCCTGACTGCAGTTCAGCATGAGCTGCATTCTCTGTTCTGTGCTCTGAACGTGAACTATTCCAGCAGCAACCTGGGCTGCTTTAGCTGGATGTCAAAGTAGATTTCTACAAGCTAGAGCATCCCCATAGTGCCCAGCAGGCATTATAGAGCAAGGAAAGACTGCCAGGTGTGGCTCCTTGAGCTCCTGCCTGATGACCTAACCTTGGTACCCCCAAGACTAATGTCTAGTAGTTCTCAAAGTGTGGTCCCCAAACTAAGAAGAGCAGAAGCAGCAACTAACAGAGTATTAGAAATGCATATTCTCAGACCCCACTCGAGACTTACAGAATCAGAAACTCCGGGTGTGTGGTCTAGCACTGTGTGTATTAAACAGCCTTCCAAGCCTTCTGATGCATGCTCAAGTTTGAGAATTACTGGGCTAAAGGAATCAAGATTTTAGGGACCACCTGTAATCCATTCACAGCACAAAGTTTGGGTCTTATTGTTGCTGTTGAAGAAGAAATTATATCGATTTCTCTAACCTTTCATATGAAACATCTTCAAGGTTGAGGGACATACAAAGAAGTCTGTGTACTGTGTAAAAGTCATCATCTGGACTACTTCCTGTATGGCTACACCACTGCACTTGACTCAGTGGCCCAGAGTTTTATAGGTACACATTCTATGCCCATTTATATATGGGCAACAGAAGCAGAGTAAGTCACCGCCCGGGTAGTGTTATCCGACAAAGACCATGAAAACCTTTTCCAACCGCCCCCCCAAAAAAATCTCCAATTTACCGTCCATGGTATCTAATACCCCAGAATTAAAGATTCTAATTTGGAATAGGGCATTACACCTCCAGAATTGCTCCTTTAAAATGCAAATACCTTTGTGATGAGGAAACTATACCAATTATCCATCAACACCTTAGCTTATAAGATTAATTTTGGATACCTTGTAACACTCTGAGAGAAGGGGATAGAGGACAAGAATGGTTGGTATTGGGTGAAGGGGAAAGAAAATTAAGAAGGCGGAAAAGAATAATCGCAGCAAAAGACAGTCTCGGAAAATGAGACCGTGTTCAGCATGGATCCTGATGGGCTAAGAGTCAGTGTGATAATCTTGGTTGTTCAAGTCTATATTAACATGAGGAAGAGTTTTTTAAAAAGAAAAAAAAAGAAGAAACTTTCACCTGTGCGTTTTCTCTAATACCAGCTCTAGTGAAATCCTTCATTTTTTCCTCCTATTCACAATGGCACATGTTAACTTGCCCACATGCCTATGACCAACTAGAAATTTGTTTTCACCTTAGAGAGCCTTTACTTAAAACACAGGAAGAGGGCTTCCCTGGTGGCGCAGTGGTTGAGAGTCGGCCTGCCGATGCAGGGGACACGGGTTCGTGCCCCGGTCCGGGAGGATCCCACATGCCGTGGAGCGGCTGGGCCCGTGAGCCATGGCCGCTGAGCCTGCGCGTCCGGAGCCTGTGCTCCGCAACGGGAGAGGCCACAACAGTGAGAGGCCCGCGTACCGCAAAAAAAAAAAAAAAAAAAAAAAAAAAAATTAGATCAACCAGCTGATTCCAGGCATATGTTAGCTCATCCGAGAATATCAGGAGCTAAAGCATTCTTTATACTGTGGAGTTTATAGTTCAAAACACTGATGCCTGTTTGCTTATCGTGAAAATCATAAACCTCTGTCCAGAATTCTCAAAAAGAAGGGGAGAAACCTGAGAGTTAACAAGTGGAATGAAAACTAAAGAAGGTAAGGCACTTTACCTGAGAACACGTTGGAAATTTTACCATTACTTTGTTTACCAGAAAGCACTAGCTATCTATAGTATATTTGATTCATCTATAGCATATTTGATGCCGGGGACATTTCCTTTGGCCTTAGGCACTCTGAAAGCAAAAAATATTATAGTTATTTTTAAAAATAAAATGTCTCCCAAGAATGCATTTCTAATTTTCTGTTTCTATTCTTCACAAGAAATATACACCAACCACCAATAGCTATCATCACTGTCACTAAACAGTGGTAGCCAAAGCCGGTGTCATACATGCAGTACCAGGAGACAAAGGTTAGCAGAGACAGGTCTGAACAGAATCAGTTCTCGGTCCACACCCAGTTTTCATTAAACAAAACATGTAAAGAAGGTGTGAATAAACCAAAGTGGAACTACAAAGTGACCTTTGGAATAAAACTTTATTCTCTGAAGCAGACGAAGTTCCTGTGTTATGAGCCAGACCTCCCACATTTAAAGGGGTGCCCTAGGTCATTCCTACAACGGCTCCCCTTTCCTTCAAGCCTGCAGACACACTGGACAAATGATACTGGAGAAGGAACAAGAAAAGGGAGTTGGGAAGGGTACAAAGTGGTTCTCAGTTCTGCTTCCCCTGAGCCAGCTGGGTTATCACAGATGTTTTATCTTCAGACTCACAGTGTCTGAACGCCACCAGAAAGTGAGAAGTTTCTTCTAAAAGCTCCCTGGCATGTGCTAATATTCACTCTGTTTCACTGGCCCAGAATGAGTCACATGCACTCTGATCCATAGGTGGGACACATGAAGAGGCTTAGACTGAAGTTCCAGGGCTGAGGGGACAGAGGGTGTTTCTCCATCAATTTCACACCATGCCCACTGCAGCTCTTTCTTGGGATAACTTAAGCCCTCATTTCCTCACAAGCTCTCATGGTTAGTTTCTCTTTGGGTCTTGGTAAATTTGCTCGGTGTCCTTTCCCACCTGCTGATTTCTGAGGCTTTACTCTGTTTGGAATATTCAAATATTGTCTCCCTCCACCAAAAAAAAAAATGTGTCAAGGTCTTAGTCCTTTTCTTCTCCCAAACTTCTTGACTCCTTACGGGAACTTACCTACCTCACACCATGGTGGATGTAGCCTTGGAGCTCCACAGACCATGGTGTGAGGAAGGCTAGTCCTTTGTCGTGAGGAAAAGAAATCCTGTTGTACTTTTTCCTCCAAAAATGTAGGCACATATGTGCCTTGTAATACTGAAATGAAACTTGAGAGCCTTTTCCCAGTAAAAATAATAGTACAACATTTACTCCAAAATCTTGACACCCCCAACATAGAAATAGATGGCCTGGCAACTCTTCAATGGAAACTCTGTAGCTAGATCCTAGTTAAGATAGACAGGCTTAACTTCCTAAATGTTTGGTAACTAAGTAGCTAGATTTCTCTCTCTCTCTCTCTCTCTCTCTCTCTCTCTCTCTCTCTCTCTCTCTCTCTCTCTCTCTGTCTCTCTGTCTCTCTGTCTCTCTCTCTCTCCCTGTCTCTCTCTCTCTCTCTCTCTCTCTCTCATATTCACACACACACAGAAACGAAAAATGGGAGACAGGGCTGATCAGGGAAAGACAAATACTTTGAGCACTGTTGTACGGCTGGTTGAGTTAAAATATTTGAGGCTAGATTTAATTTTTAGCTTTTTTTTTTTTAACAGGCAAAAGGCATACATGTCAGGATACTTCTATTCAAAGGATTCTTTTGATACCCATATTTTTTCTTACCCAAAGATCAAACAACATTTTCTTTGGCAAACCACTTCTGCTTATAGCATTTCTCTTATATGGTTTCACCTGTCTGTTTGTGGCTTGAATATTTTTTCACACCTACAATCCAAACTAGACCCTCCACCAATCTGAGAGTCAGAACCTTGAGGAGTTCTTGCCTCCCACTAGGTCCGTGCTTCAAGATCCCAGATCTCTCTTATGACCCGTCCTATGGTAGCAATGATTGTGGGGATGATTTCCAACTGGAACTCCATTACCTCCTTTGAAGAGGATTTAAGGGTCAGGCCATTCCTCAGGCACAACATTAAACACTAATCTGGCACAGATGTTGCCTACAGATTTCTCATTGAAACTCTGCAAATATTTTATAATTCTGTGTGTTTCAGCAACTGTAAAAGTCATCTTTTTCAGAAGCATTCACACAGATCTCTGTCAGATCTGCTTGAGGAAAAGAGTTTATCATCATTATTTTTTACTGCTATCCTCTTCCTAGGAGAGAGAAATTTACTAAATGTGCTATAACTATTAGGGAACTTTGGCCACAGGGAATTTAAATAACATTTACTGAAATGTTCCACACTGATACTTTTCTTACTGATTGAGAAAAGAAAATCAAGATATTGTCATAAAGATAACATTTCCTTTATTCTGACTGTTTCTTCTATCTGGAACACTGTTTCTCAAGATACATCATATCTACCTTGTCCTTCTGTTTAAGTTCCGGCTCAGATGTCACCTTTTAATAAGATTTAACCTGACCATACCATGAAAATTTGCAACCTGTCCACAGTATTCCCAATATGCCTTATTTTTTGCTATATTTTTCCCAAAGCATTTATCCTCTTTCAATATAAAAAAGCAATTGTTTAATAGGTTTGCTGTTTGGTCTGTCTCTACATTCTGCAATGAATACTCTATAAAGGCAGGGAGTTTTGAGAGATTTTCCAGTAATGTTTCCCCAGTTAACATATGGCATGGCATATGGCGGTCACTCAATAAGAATCTGTTGTGTGAATGAATGAATGCATGAATGAATGAACCAATAAGTAAACTAAAAACAACAGCGAATGGCCACAACTTACAAGTTTTACTTTTTATGTAAAAGTCTGTCATCATAAATCAAAACGTCACATTTGTACACTTGATTTTGCATTGTGAAAAAGGGGCCTTTACCTCAGTAATGAAACAAAGACAATCTGAAAAAGTAAGATTCTCCAAAAAATTTTAATTATCAATAAACATGTTATCGTTTTATGCTAGAAGTTTTATTCTAGAAGCATTAGTTAAGGAAATCTTCAAATTGAGAAGTCATACATTTCTCAGATTTGTCATACACCTATTTTTATCTTCATTTAGTTTAAAATTCCCTAAGTTGGGGATCAGAAACCTTCAAAATAAATTTTCACTGTATTTACCAAAGAATTGATGTGGCAGTTGAGTCTCTGATATGGGGCTCAAATACATTTTTTTTTTTTCTTTTTTTTTTTTCGGTACGCGGGCCTCTCACTGTTGTGGCCTCTCCCGTTGCGGAGCACAGGCTCCGGACGCGCAGGCTCAGCGGCCATGGCTCACTGGGCCCAGCCGCTCCGCGGCATGTGGGATCTTCCCGGACCGGGGCACGATCCCGCGTCCCCTGCATCGGCAGGCGGACTCTCAACCACTGCACCACCAGGGAAGCCCTCAAATACAATTTAAAAGTGGCACCCCAATTTTTTTTCTTCCTAAAATTTTAGCTTTGGGGATGGGTGGAAAGAGTTTTAACATCCAGTATCATCTACACTCTAAGCATGTTGTCATAATATGCATGTTCTCCAATTTAAGGTGTGCTTTCAATTTCCAGAAAAGTCATTCAGAAATTAAATTTCATTGTAAGTGTAAGATTACAGTGAAAACCATAATTATTGGTTTAATTTCTTGACTGTATTTAAGTTGACGAGTTGGAATCCGTTTAAAAAATAAAGGTAAGAATCTTTCAAACATTCGCTTAGTCACCTTTACATTTATTCATTCCAGAGCAATAATATATTTATGTTTAGAAAAACTTCTTTAAAGAAGGCTTTACACTTTTGCTGGAAGAAGTTTTGTGGCTAAGTGCATTTTTTTCAAATTTCCACTTAAAAAGCGTTACCTTTTTCAATACTTATGATCTTTCTCAGCTAAAAGCAAAAGGAGAAAAGCAAGAATAGGGAGGCTGCCAAGGTTATTTCCCTGCCTTTGCTTGCCAACAACTGCACAAAAGAACTCCAGAAACCCCAGGAGAGGGAAGAAAGAAGCTTAGATGTAATATTGTTCCAGGTTTTTGCACATCTCCAGCAAGCTCCTGGACTTTCAGCCACACAGCTCAATGCCATAAAATCCCCAAATCATGCTCCTTCTGTTCCTGCCTTGTTACCACATTGTGGACACCTGACCACTTTCTCTAGACCACACCTGATTTTCAGGACACTTAACATCGGCAATGGGGCAGGAATTTCAAGATACCAAGGGCCAAGAGACCAGTTAAAATTGTTATTCTACTGGCCCTATTCTCTACAAATACATTACGTAACACTTAGATAATCCTAATATCACTCCACCTATCCACAGAATTTGATGAACCTATTTCCTCCTTCTTGAAACACTTTTTTATGGTTTTTATGATACCTACTCTTTCAGTTCTTATTCAAGCTCTGCTGGTTTTCCTCAACTCAAATCATAAAATTTTGAGCGCCCCAGGCACAGTCCTCAGATCTCTTCCCATTATTAATTCATTCCTTAGGTAATTTAATAGATCCATGGCTGCAAAGACCATCTATATACACTAACACAAATTTGCATTTGCAGTCCAAACATTTCCTTTGAAATTCAAATACCGTATCTTTAAGCAGTACTAACATCTCCATTTGGATGTTCAGTATCAGTAGGCAGCTGGGCTTCAGGGTCAAACCTGAACTTCTGATCTCAGCCACCAGCACACCTTCCCGTGGCCTCTGTGACACCCCTCCCCCCACAAGGACCTCGTCTTCTTAGAAAGTGAAACTTCTTCTAGTTGCTCAAGCCAAAAGACGTAGCTTTCATCACTGACGCCTCTATTTCTCCCATGACCTAATAATCCACCAGCAAATTTGTTGGCTCTACTTTCACACACTCATCTGATCAGAAACCTTGGGTGGTCCCCCATTTGACTGAGTATCAAAACCGAAGACTTTACAAGATTCTATATGATTTTCCCCCTCTACCTCTGATTCTACCTTCTACAACTCTCCTGATGTTTGCTGCCAATGCTTGGCATCCCTTGGCTTGTACATGCAGCTCCCCAGTCACATGACCATCTTCTCCCTCTCTGTCTTCATATCATCTTTCCTGCGTACATGTCTGTCTGTGTCCAAATTTGCCCTTTTTTTATAAGGCTTATAAAAAGAAGTCATATTGGATTAGGACCCAAACTAATGAACACACTTTAATGGAATTACCTCTGTAAAGATCCTATTTCCAAGTAAAGTTACATGTGGAGCTACTGGGGGTTAGGATTTCAACATATCTTTTGAAGGGAGATAAAACAACCCATAACAGCTGCCTTGTTAGAAATATAATTTTTCTTCCTTAAAATTTTCAAAACTGTATTTAAACATGAAACACTGTCAGAAATACCACTTGAAAATATAAATTTTTAATAGTAGCTATGATATATAGATATATGTACATATAAATATATACGGTATATATATAGATACATCTATGTACATCTAGATTTTTATATATATGTGTGTGTGTATATATATATATACATAGTGAGAGAGAGAAGAGAGAGAGAGAGAGAGAGAGAGAGAGAGAGAGAGAGGCTCTCTCCCTCTCTACAGAAATACATATATGTTACATCTACCTAAGAATAGGAGCCTCTTAGTTATTGTAAGAAAGGAGGAGGGGAGGAGTATTAACACTTCATCTGATTTGTCCTAATTACTTGCTTGCTGTTTCACATTCATTTAAGATTCCAGGAGCTGAGAACTACATAACTACCATGTCTAAAACTTCAGAACGCTCCCTTCTCCTAAACTAAGTCTGGAGATAGGACAGTTTTCTCATTGACAGTCTCACAAACATTATCATCTCAGTGACAGAAATAGTTTGTGCCAGAATTTGAGGAGGTAAAAAACCCATCAATGCCTTCCTCATTAAAATAAACTGATCCAACATGATTAATTCCTAGTTTGCTTAATATTCTCTACTACTGGGTGGGTGAGGCATTATGAGAAATTCCTTAGCACCTGGTAGGTTTTATTTACACCAAACAGATGTTATTGCAATGTCTTGGCACTTGGAAAACAAAAACAAACATTTGTCTTCATACAAAAGAAAAAAAATCCTCAGAAAGTAATCTATTTGCTGAACCTTTTGGGTACAAATTTAGAATATCCCAAACTAAAGGTTTGTGGATTATATTTACTAGGCTGATGGGAAACCAAAGAATGGAGACTTATAACAAAGTTGCAAAAGAAAAGATTGTCACATTTGGAAGTATCTCATGTTTATAATATTACTCAAAGCACACATGGACTTCAGAACACTATCTGATCCTGATTTTTCTTAAAAAACAAGAAGGGTCCAAAGTTTTAAGAGGACCAGGTAGATGCCAGAAGTGGTTCATTCTCTATTCCTAGAACAGTTACACAGTGAAAAGATTTACATTTCAAAAGAGAACTGCAGGGACTTCCCAGGTGGCCCAGTGGTTAAGAATCTGCCTGCCATTGCAGGGGACACGGGTTCGAGCCCTGGTCCGGGAAGATCCCACATGCCGCGAAGCAACTAAGCCCGTGTGCCACAACTACTGAGCCTGCGAGCCACAACTACTGAGCCCACGCACCACAACTAGTGAAGCCTGTGAGCCTAGAGCCGGTGCTCCACACATGAGAAACCACCGCAATGAGAAGCCCAATGCAGCCATAAATAAACAAACAAACAAACTGCAACATTTTACAGAAATACACACACTGACCCAATGTGAAGTTAAATGATTCCCAATACATTATGGCATTGAGGGAAAAATTAAAAAAACATCATGTCTCTTCAGAAGGTTGCAAAACACTGAGTGAGCAGTTAATGGGAATTCCATGATAAAAAGGCTACATAGCCAGCAAGGTTGAGAAAGGGAGCCCAGTCATCCTCACTGAGAGATTCACAAAGCTTTTGGCACAATGAAGTTTTGAAAAACTACAGTGGAAAAAAACTCAGCCTCTCTATTTCTCTTTTTCTTTCTCTCCCCTTCCCTCCCCACACCCTCTCTTTTAAGTCTAACACTTTGAAAATCATTTTTCTAGAGGACCAAATATTCTTTTATTTAACACCCATGGGTATCTCATACCCTGGAAAAAGAACAAGCCAGAGTATTTCCCCTTTGGTTTCAAGCAGCTTTCCAAGACTCATTTCCGTTCAAGAATAAGCTGAACGAGTAGAGCTCTAACGAGACCTACTTCCGTTTCTGTCTGAATTTGAGCGTCAGGTGACTTCCTGTCTGTTATGTACCTTCCACGCTAAGATGGGGAGGAAGCTTATAATTTATCCCTCGACAAAAATTCAGGAAAGCCAGCACAAACTCTCCAGGAGATTTTTTTTCTCAAAGCCTGGGATCTCCTGATAATGTGTCTAGTTTTCTAGCAAGTTCAGGCAATATCAGCAGAAATATGAGATTTGATGTGTTTTCAGAGAGGGAAGAAAGCCTGGGAAAAGAGGAGGATCAAAAAGCAGTATGCAGTCTCTTCCTCCTCTATTTAGGCTCCATCTCAAACATCCAGGTGCTGAGGCCCGCTCTTAACTCTGCTGCAACCATGCTTCTCTCCTGCACCCTCCCTAGGGCAGACCCTTACCATTTCACCCAGTTAATTTCAACTTGCCCTTCAGGTCTGAGTGAAATCATCACTTCCTCTAGGATGCCGTCCTTAAGCCCCCGAGTATGAGTTTGATTCCCTCCCCTATTCTTTCTCATAGCACAAAGATAGTTTTCCCCATTGTGACACTAGCCACACTTAACTATTGCAGATTTAGGTCTTTCTCTTCCCCAAGCGATCTGATCTTAAGAGTGGGGCTTATACCTCAATCACTGTTCATCTCAGGTACCTGTCACAATGCCCACGAATAAAAAAGGTGCCTAGGAAAGACCTGCTGAACGTGACGGTCTTTCTAATTCCACCATAGCTCTCTCTGCTCTACAGCTACACCTGGGAAATGGTTCAGAATTGCCAGCAGGAATGGCTCCTGCAGGCCACACTCTTCCCTCCATTCATTCCTCTTCTGCCTAACTTCTCTCTTCTCCGCCCTCTACTTCCTGGTCTAAAGCAGTTACTGCTTGAATCCACTCTCCATCCCTCCTCCAGCCGCTGCCAGAGTTCTCGTCACTGCACACAGGACACAGATTCCATCCCTCTGTCACCCAGAGCTACAGGGGAGGGAGAAGGAAGGAGTCGGCTGTTCAAGGATCCCTCAAATGAGTGAAGTGTTCATGACATGAGAGCTGTAAGGGCAGAACCAGCGAAGTGCTGAGCAAGAGAACTCCAAGAGGGGAAGTTAAGGTGAGTTCTTTACTCTCTACCATGTGTGTGTGTTAGGAGTACTGGGTGTCAAAGATCATTATAAATGGCACACTGAGTCAGAGGGAATAGTCAGTATTAGCATAAATTACATGTATTACAGGAATAACATAATAAGAAAACTCAAAATCTGGTTTGTTCATGTAAAAGTAGTCTTATTATACTATTTGCAATACTACTACTCCAATTGCAAAAATATGTGTGCTTAATCACCATACACTAATCATCATTAAATATTAGAATAAGGTGTTAGTTTTACTTCATTATGCTTGTTCATGCAACTCCGTGTGTAAATATATAAATGCATACAAATACAAATTACACAATTACATAATGATTATGCAACAATGTATTGTGTGTATATATACAACAATCTATTATTTACACAAACATTTGTTCGGCATTTTCTTGCACAAACAGTAAATAGTGCCTGTCCATTAGAAAGGCAGCAGTGTAGCTGAAAAGCAAGAATTACCTTTTACAGGTGCTTCAAAAAAAAAAAAAAAAAAAACACTGGGGGCTTCCCTGGTGGCGCAGTGGTTGAGAGTCCTCCTGCCGATGCAGGGGACGCAGGTTCGTGTCCCGGTCCGGGAAGATCCCACATGCCACGGAGCGGCTGGGCCCGTGAGCCATGGCCGCCGAGCCTGTGCGTCCGGAGCCTGTGCTCCGCAACGGGAGAGGCCACGACAGTGAGAGGCCCGCGTACCACAAAAAAAAAAAAAAAGGACACTGAAGACTTACAGTGTCAAATATTAGACGTAGAGTGAAGGAAAGGCAAGAAGCATGGATGGCTCCAAAGTATCTCTCCTGCCAGTCTAGGTGTATGGGCTTAACTTTCCACATCAGGATGGGATGGTAATAGCAGAAGC
>RJWK010058542.1:0-13835 GCA_004363435.1 Platanista minor
TTTAGAATTACTGTGCAAAATGCCATGGGATCCCCAGATGTACGAAGTAGGATAGTTCACAGCTGGACTTAAATGACAGCAATATACGGCTAACTATTTTGGGGGGTGAAAAGTCCTCTTGATATATCAACCCAGAGCCCGATAACTTTCTCTACCTGTCCTTTCAGTTGGAAAGCTGGAGAAGCAGAAAGGAGGCTGACCTTTCCTGTTCCCTGTAGGGAGTTGTGAATCGGGGATGAAGCAGGCAACATTAACTGTAAGAAAGTGAGCTTTGAGGAGTGATATGCTCAGTTATTCTCCCCCAACCCCACTTTCTCCTTTCCTTCCTTTCTCTTACTTCCTCCTCCTGTCCCTCCCTCTTAACTTTCTCCCCCAAAATAATTAAATGCAAAAGCTTCTTGAGTGCAGTGACAGGTTACAAATTTAAACCCACAAGAGTCAGAAACCGTAGAACTGAAAGTCCTTAGGGGGACGTTAACTTTGCCACTTTTATATCATTATAGTAAGCTCTTCATTTAATAGTCTAATTTGTAATCACAAAAACCATGGGAAATTTTGCTATGCTAACCTCTGGCTTCAGTTTTCCTGACTTGGTTGGTGATTTTGAATGTTTTAACCTTCAGAAATGCATATTTTTAGCATTTAGCAGTCCATATCACTGGCAGATTAAATTACTTATTACCCACACACTTCTCAGCTCTATACTCTTCCTGATATATAATAAACTTGACAAAGTCTAATGAGGCCACATTATAAAGATACGATTAACTAGCCCCAGTTGTGTGTCTCCCCTTTGTTTAACTGGTGCGTAGTCTAATGAAAGTGTATTTTTACCTAGAGGATAGTCACAGGGAGCCACAACTTAACCAGTGTTCAAAATTTTTGTTTAGAATTAGTCCCTAAAAGACCCCTTGTCCATTGAGTGCACTGAGGACCCCAATTAATGTGTCCCTACTCTTTGTCCTGTAACTTTGTAGCTCCTTCTGTGACAGTGGGCTTGATCGTGTGATTTACTTTGGCCAGTGATTTCCTTTAGCAAATGTGACTCAAGCAGATACTTGAAAAACACTTGAGATTTCCACCTGTTCTCTTGAGAACATGCCTGCGCTAGTCTTCTGGACTTATAAAAGAGAGCCAATCATCCCAGCTAAGGCCACGTAGACAAACCAGCTCCCAGCCCACACACTGGCTGATTGTACTCACATGACTGAGCCTAGCTAAGACCACCCAAACCTCACACCCAGGTCAGCAGAATCACCCAGTCAATCCATAGACACAGAACAAATGGTAAGGTAATAATATATATTTTTTCAGGCAGATAGCTTTGGCACATTTGGAACACAGCATTATTGCGACAATAGACAACTGATACACCTCCCTGTAAACTTTTTAACATTGGAAAATGAGTTGAGGAGTGTACCTCACTCACTTCTTTAAAGCAGTTTATATGAAGTTAGGAGCCTTGTGTGGTAGAATCAGAACTTCTGTCATTAATCCCTTACACTGCTGTTCTACAACTTCTAGCCATATGTTGCATTACCTGTTATATTTCTGCTAGTTCATGAAGAGAGAATTGCATTCAAAAACCCTAGTGAGAGCTCTGCTTCCCACAGTCTGTTCCCTAGGTCCCCAACTTCTGTTTTCATTCTTTCCCAGTTGAGAGTTGGCTAGGGAAAGCAACAACTCTGTATTAGATAATCTCATGAATGAGGTCTTCAATTCCCCATCTAAACATGTGTTAAAGGCAGAAGGTTTCCCAACACACACCAGTAAGGAAGAAAGCCCTGTAAGAAGCAGCCTTCCACCTGACAGTGCATCTTGAAAGGCTTCATTAACAACCCACAATTACTGTTAAGAAGCACCCTATCTCTTCGGAATGAGGACAGATTGTCTTCTCTCAGCCTGATTCAAAGGTCCCGAAGCACCGGATTTATACACCAGAAAATTCATTTCTGAGTACAGAGGGTTTTAATGATTTTATTATATACCTCACAATCTGTTCCCATATAGTTTACGTTTAACAATTAATAGGTGAAGTTAAGGACCTGTGTATGGGGCATTAAAGATGATAACCGGGAAATAAGCTCGATTAGAATGATCAGCTTTACACTAATATGTATAAAATAGGTAACTAATAAGAAACTGCTGTATGAAAAATAAATAAATAAAAAATCTAAAAAAAGAATGATCAGCTCTGATGAAAATGTAAATTGAGGATGTTTGATTAAGTATACTAGATTCATTGTTGTGTATATTATCTGAGTCAGGGGAAAACCGCAGCCTGGACAAAAGTAAACATCATTTTTAATCACTGATAGTACATACTTAGCAATTGGAAATCTATGATAAGTCTCTATTAGATAGAAGGCATCTTTCTTCCATTTGTTGAGAGTGCAAATACTGGAAGTTTAACACTTTTTATAAAACAATAACAGTGCTCCAAAAGATGAGTGTGAAGGTGCTTGGGCCTTTGGCTGATGAGAGGTTGCTAAATGCCAGTCATGGGTCGGCGAAGGAGGAAAGAATGGCCCACAGACTGGTTTTGGAGCATGTTCCTGCAAAATATAGAAGTCTTGTGTTGTCTGATTGAACTTTATATATTTTTTTCTTGCTACCAAGCTGTTAACTGATACTTCGTACTCCATCATTGTGCATGCTCTCCTCTTTGTCTCTCAACTTTCTACTTCCTGATTGTAAAGTGGCGTGGGCTGGGAAGAGAGGCCTATGGCCCACACATAGCTAGTGGGTGGGGTGTAGAGTTAGCCAGACCTGTATTCAAATTTACTATTCACCGTCATTAGCTGCATGACCTTGGATGTCTCTGAGTTTCAAGAATCTCATTTGTAAAATAGTAAAATGGGAAATAATAGCTAACATGGTTTGTTATAAGGATTAAATAAAATAATATATGTGTGTCTGAGGTAGGGTCTGGAACAGTATAGGCACTTGATAAATATTCAAGCCCTATCTTGCCCCTGCCTTCCCCTATGTTCTAACTTTTAAAGTAGTTCATAATATGCTCTGACAGGGAAGACTGGGAGTAAGGGATATTTTTTAGTACTCAGAATCCTTAGGGAAGCTCTATATGAAGCTGGCAGCTAGCTAATGAAGCTTGATTTCTTGGGCATTTGCCTCTAATGGCTCACTGACTTGGTAACTGAATTATTCAAAGATTTTCATAATATGTTTGAATTTCTTATATCCATTCAGTGGCTAATGATTCCTAGCTGGGCCTAGGGCCTCAGCTGAGAGAGAAAAGCAGCCCTATTCAAAAGAGGGGAATTTTTTTTTAATTTAAGAAAATAATTATAACATCCTGATGGATATGTGCAATTATTAGTTTGGGATTTATTGAAACTGGATGATTGGATAGTGGCAGTGAATTTAGACAGACAGCCTAGGAGAGAAGTTGGCCCACTGATTTATTTTCACAGGGATTTCAAGAGCTGGTGATCACAAAACTGGTAGAAGTGCAATACCCGAATATTGCAGTTTACGGGGGGAAAAGTTATGCTGGTCATTTTTAAGCCAGAAAGCACAATCTGAAACTTTCCCACTTGGCTAACCTCCCATTAATGCCATTACTTTATATTACCATTAAGGTTAAAAAATGTCATCTATAAAGATGCCGTATCAATTTAGGACGTTTCTGTTATAAGCTCTCATTTTTGTGCTAAGCTCTGGACTATCCATCAGTCACCAAGAGGTGCTTTTTAGATTCCTCTAAAGTGTTATGTGCCTGCTTTTAAATACAAATAGGTATAATATATTCCTGGGGTTATCTCCAGAGAGACACCTGTGCAACTGAAAAATGACCCTATTTGAAGTAACTGCTGGATCCACTGTATTAAAAATACAGTGAGGAGAAATTGTTTCTAACTTTGTATGGGTAACTTTTTTTATTTTAATAAGAAGGAATAGTGAGTTAGATAAGTTCTCAAAAAAGAAGCTATTCCTTTATCTTAATTATTTTTTTATCACCATCAGCAATGTTTGTGTGCAAAACAATGCCCCACCCCCCCAAAAAAAGGCCACCTTTTAAATTTTGGCATACTCTCCAACCATAAACAACTCATTTTTTCCATTGGTGGGCCAGTTGGCCAAATAGGAAAATGTCTGCCTGTAGATGCCTTCCTATTTATAGGAAGGATGTGGGGAAGGGAAGTGCCCAGATTGAGGGGGTACATGGCTAGCCATTAATAGAATTCATGAATACCTTTGCTTCTGTAATTCAGGTGCCTTGTTAGCAAAATTCTGATGCCAGTCTGTGAGCTGTTCCTCTCCAAAATGTTGATTTCCCTCGCTACCTCATTCTCCGAAGATCGTTTCTTGGAATTAAAAAAAAATTACGCACTTACTCTGTCTGCTCTCAGTGATATTATCTGTCCAGAGCTACAGTGTTTTCCAGATTGCTTTTCTTTCCCAAGAAATAGTGTATTTTGGGAAGCACTTCATCTCAAGGGAATGTCAAAGAGAAATGTGTGCCAGCTCAGTGGCTCCCATCCTGTGGGGCTGTGGATTTTGAGGGTGAGGAGCCATGGAAAGGGTCCAAATGTTTGTAACCTTCCTAAGTACTGGATAAGTAACATGCTTCTACATGGATGTTTTGTTCTTTGTTTTTGAATGTATGTCTGTGGTTATTCTGAATAGTAGACACATCCGCTTCAGGCTATTCCTGAGTTCTTAACTGCTTTTGGCCATTTTATGTTGACCCAGTCAATGGTTACAAAAAGTACACCTACTACGTGCAGTTTATTAAGTAAAAATGGAGCACTCATGTTTGAAATGTTGGGGAGCCCCTACCCTAGAGTGAAAAAAAGTGGAGATAATTATATTTAGAAAGCAATCAGTAAATCAGGAGAGAAAAGAGGTTTGCATAAAGACTAATGAACTGAAACAGGAAAATTAGAAAACCAATCAGTAAATCAAGAGATAGAAAAACGGTTTGTATGAGGACTAATGAACTGAAACAGGAGAATTAGAGAACCAGGCTCATGAAACGGAAATAAGGAAAGTAGGCCAGGAAACTGATTACTTAGAGTTTTAGTTATCTACTACTGTGTAACAAATTACACTAATACTTAGTGGCTTTAAGCAACACTACCTCCTTTAATTCTGTAGATTGACTGGGCTGAGCATGGCTACACTCATTTGCACACTGAACTGGGCTGGATGTCTAAGACTTTACAAGTCTGACACTTTGGCAGGGACAGCTGAACTGCTGGGCCTTTCTTGTTCCCTGATATCTTGGAGCTTCTCCTTCTACCTGTGGTCTCTCCAGTAGGTTGACCAGACTTCTCATATGGTGTCCCAGCGCTCCCCAAACAACAAAAGCAGAAGCTGCCAGGTCTTCTCAAGGTTCAGGTCTAGAACTGGCACAGCATCACTTTCTTCACATTCTGTTGGTTGAAGCAAGTCACAGGCCAATCCACATTCACTGTAGGAAGGGAAATACCTGTAGGCAGGGTTCATTGGGAGCCATTTTGGAGACTAGATACCACACCCAGGTATGGTCATATCAAAAGAACAGTGTGGCTAGGGGGGATGTTTTTGCTGGCCCTGTAGCCACTGGAGACTCACATGTCTAGTAGCGACTAGACTCTTAAGCTTAATTTGCTATTGCTAGTAATATTTTTTAACAGCCACTATATTTTTTCATCATTTCTTCAAGGAGTGTCTGACTGAGCCAGTATACATGCCCATGCCCTAACTGTCAGGGAGCAGGGAGAGGGATTGTGTCTCTTGATGGTTTCTATTGTAGAAGGCAGAGACTGCCTTTTCCAAGATTTGGGCAGCCATATATCCTGGCTTGCCTGGAGCAGTCCTGGTTGATGTTAATTGTTCCAGGCTAATTATTAACAGTGCCCCTTTAACTCTTAGTAGCTTTTCCACGTGGATGATAAATCATCTGTTCATCCTACGGCCAAGACCCACACAATGGAGAATTCTCCAAAACTAGGACAGGGATTCAGATTGTAGGTAACCAAAAAATAAAAAATGCCCCCTCCTTCACTTCATTGGCTGTCCAACAGCCACATACACTATTCTTCCTGTACTTATACCTTAAAAAGACAAATGAAGCCTCCGCTTAACAATGAACCTAACTCTTGCTTGTAAAACTGGCAATATAGCCCATCTTCACATGTAGGGTTCTAAGTCTTGTTAGTTGCTTCATCCTGTTCCAATCTTAAAATCTCTACAGTTTGTCCATGTTCTGTCCTGATTCTCTTTCCATTTTCCATAACCTAAGGAATAAACTATAAAGTTAACTATTTCTAACACAGTCCATATACAATAGTTAGGGAAAAGGGAGAGGAAAGAAAAAGGAAATGAGTTAAAATGTGTGAGTATGAATATGACACAAAAAAGAGGGAAGAAGATACATTAGAGGCAACATTCCTGATACTTGCATCTGGCATCTTACCCTGGACTTTCAGTCCTGAGTTGTGAATACTCTCTGACCTTTCATATTCACCTGCCTCCCTAGAGACTCAGTATGAGGCAAGATTGGTGGAGTCTACATCGTGAGCAAATACCTGAACTGCCACAGGGAGGGGAACATCTGCCTTTCTTTCTCTCCAGGGGTGGGAGGCAAGGTACTGCTTTGCATAAGGCTCACATAATAGTGGATGCTCCCTGAGTAGGAAAGGGAACAAATGCTTATCACTCACTTTCATCTAACACTTTATTGAAAGTTGATAAAGAGGACATCAATAAGAAGGGATGAAGTAGTGGCTTTAGCTTTTAAACTTAGTATCTGGGGAATTTGAAGGCCAAAGATTATCAGCTGAGATCTGGGGCTACTGTGTTGGGGTAATCTAAGTCAAAATGTTTGTTCAGGGGGAGGAGAGTCTTTGCAAGGGCAACAGTGGTGAGAAGTGTGATAAAGTGGTGGGGGGGAGGGAATATTAGCTGGGTTGGAGAAACAGAGGCAGGGAGTGTTCTGAGGGGTGTGGCTTGGCAGAATATTTAGAGGATGGTGTAGTTTTTAGGGGATGTGGCAGAGTCAGAGTACATCTCTCCTTCAGTTTGTTAAATGCCAGTCTGAGCCAGGCTGAGGGCAAGGTGAGAAGATTGGCAGGTGCTAAACAAAATGGAGGAAACATGGGTCAGATTCTTGTGATGGGTTAAAAAAATGATCTCAACACTTATAAGTCCCTTGTGTTGAATTGTGAAACTTGAATCCTAGTCTAAGCCTGCCTCAGATTGGATATGTTACCATAGATAGTGCTTATTTCTTAATTCATAAAATAAGGGATTTAGATCAGATTAGTGAGTCCTAACATAGTCTCCAAATTCCAAGAGATCCTCAGTAGGAATTGGGGGTGGAGCAGAAGTCAGTTCACTGTCTGCAATATGGATTCATAGGTTACCTAAAAGGTTAATTCCTGTTGACAGGCATTAAATGTGATAAGAAGTGCTATGGGCAAAGCGTAGAGTGCTATATAAATACACTGTGTGAGACCCAGCCTATTCCAGGGGTCTGGGCAGGTCTCCTGGAGGAAGTGACACTTAAGTAAAAGGTGAAAACAAAAGTGAGCATGTCTAGTAATGTTTAGAAAAAATTCAGTTCTGGGCATGACAAAGATCAGCAGATGTGGAGTGTGGATATTTCTCTATAAATGTCCTAGTTCTAACTGTGAGGAGAACAAGGTTGTTCTAGAAAGGTTTGTTGTGCGTTGGATGGACCTACAGTCTGTCATACAGAGTGAAATAAGTCAGAAAGAGAAAAACAAATGCCGTATGCTAACACATATATATGGAATCTTAGAAAAAAAAAGTCATGAAGAACCTAGGGGCAGGATGGGAATAAAGACACAGACCTACTAGAGAATGGACTTGAGGATACGGGGAGGGGGAAGGGTAAGCTGGGACAAAGTGAGAGAGTGGCATGGACATATATACACTACCAAATGTAAAATAGATAGCTAGTGGGAAGCAGCCACATAGCACAGGGATATCAGCTCTGTGCTTTGTGACCACCTAGAGAGGTGGGATAGGGAGGGTGGGAGGGTGGGAGAAGCAAGAGGGAAGCGATATGGGGATATATGTATATGTGTATAGCTGATTCACTTTGTTATAAAGCAGAAACTAACACACCATTGTAAAGCAATTATACTCCAATAAAGATGTTAAAAAAAAAAGCAAACAAACAAACAAAAGAAATGCTGCACAAACTATGCAGGAACTTGATAGGCCTCCAGGTGTTGCAACTTGGTCATTTTTTCCAGCTCTTGTCTCCTTTAATTAACCACAGTCTCTCCTGATGAACAGAGCACTTCAGCCCTGAGGTGCTCTTAGAACTCCATATAGAAATGTACCTTGATTTTGGACTTGAGACCATTACAAAATAATTGTTGAGATGCTTTAAATAGATCTCATTAAGGCTAGTATATGGCTCTGTGCCTTTCTGTCATGCCTGTGGTAGTGAAGGATAGTTTTAGATGTATAATCAAAGTTGTTCCAGAAAGCATGATGAATCAGTGACTGATTTTATTAGAATTTCAAGAACTTGGGCATTTTGCCTTCTTCCTGCTGCCACTTCAATGAAATTTATTTTTTCTTGAATATTTTGCTGATGAAACTTGATGAAGATTCTATAATTTTTCCATTTGAGGTACTATTATAGCAAGGTTGCCATAGGAAAATACCCCTCCTTCCCTTTAGATTAATTATTGTTTAGCTTTTCCCATGGACATAGGAGAGATGATTCAATAATTATTAATTCTGGTTGCCCAAGTTGACATCTTTCCTACGAATCTAACTATTCCTGAATAAAATCCTATGTGACTAGTGAAAGAAGACACTTCCTGTGTCTCTCCTACAAAACTCAAAAGTCCAAAGTATGAAAGAAAAATATTTTATGTTTTTATGAAATGCAAACTACTTTTGGTTTTATGTCCCCAGAGTTTTAGAATACTGAACACTCATTATCTTTTCTCTTCTGTTCAAATCTCTTTCCTTGCCTTATGTATGCATTTTGAACACTCTGGATCACCTGTGACCAGTATTTGCTGTTTGGTGTGTCAGGGCAGTAATAAGTTCCTGTATCATACTCCACCGCCCAAACTGTGGACTCTTTCTGCTCAGAGGGACAAGCAAGCATAATGATATCCATCTGGGAGGGAGCTTAAAATAGTGCCCATGCGTCATTTTGCAGTTAGGAGTCTGGATATGGCTAATGGGGTGTTATCAATCAGGAGATAAAATTAAAATCCTACATTAGGAACTGCTCCTGCCAGAAAGAGTGGATTTTGTAACAGCTGTTTTCTATTAGATGCTATTGTGTTCTTTAGCAGCAAATTACAGAGATCAGAAATTAACGGTTAACAGTTTCCCCAAGTGAGGTTGTAAATGAGCCTGTTGTCCTCTGAATAAGATATTGCAGGAAGGAGAGGAAGCTATGAGCAAAGTCTTGGTGGACTTAATGGGCAGTTTTCTGCTCCTCCTTGGAGGCTAAATAGTTCTCTCAGAAGGGAATATATATATTTTTGTGATCCTAGTAGGGAAATGACCTTTTGAACTCTGGAAGAGATGATATTAAAGCTTTTACCTGGCTAGTGTCTCCTAACAACCTGAATTCGGTTGGTTCCAGAATTCATTAAACCTAAAGGGGGAAAAATTATCTGGGGGCGGGATAGAGGGAGGAGAGAGAGAGGAAGCACTGTATCCAGCAAGCACCAAGTGTCTCAGCTCCAAATGAAGATAAGTTGTTTGAAATGAACAGTTAAGAGACAGTCCGTGCATTCTTCTGCTTATTGCAGCTCAGTAAATTAGACTTAGCGTGCTCAAAGGCTGCTTCCATACTGATGTTCTTGCCTTATGGAAAATAATGTGCTTCTTCCCCACCCCACTTTTATTCTGTCTCTAACAGATGACAGTAATAATGAGAACTAAAATCACTCAAGTCAGCATATGAAAGGGAGCTGTCTATTAAAAAAAAAAAAAAAAGACATCTCTCAGTGCCATCTGCTGAGGTACAGTAATGTTTTGTAACAGGTTTTAGAAAGCACATTAAAAGGCTTCATCTGTGCTTGTCCTTTCCAGTTAGTCAAGATATAGTTGTGTCTCTCCTGTATGATGTGGATTCTTGAATCATGAAATTATTTCTAATTTATCTCTAAAATAAGCATCTCAAATACAATTTTAATTGGGATTTCATTATGTACTTATTATACCATGTGTCAAATGATAGTTGATTATTCTGAGCATGGATACAGAATCTGAAAAAGATAGTAGGAGAATGATGGGTACCTCTGAAAGCTGATGGTGCTCAATAAATATGTCTTAAAAATAATCAGTTGATATATAATTAACGTAATTACTGCAATTAAACTCTATTTATGGAACCCTGCTGTGTTGTTTCCCATCCTAAGCTTAAACATGATTATTGTTCTTTTGCCCAAATAAAATTAACGTGATGAGAGAAAAACAGAATAAATATAGGCCTGGATAACAGAGAGAGGAAAATATTTTCCCTTTATTAGAGAAGGATGGCATGAAGAGAAAATTTTCCTTTCATAAGGAAAAGGTATATGAGGCTTTAAAAATATCTTTTTCAGCTAAATGAGTTAGGCACATTCAATGCACGGTGAGAAGTACAGGAATAACTTGGAGATATTGTGGGTTTGGTTCCAGACCACTGCAATAAAGCAAATATCACAATAAAGTGAGCCACATGAATTTTTTTGTTTCCTAGTACATATGAAAGTTACCTATATGCTATGCTATAGTCAGTATAACAAAGTGTTATGCCTAAAAAAATATATACATAGCTTAACTTAAAAATACTTTGTTGTTAAAAAATGTCAAAACAATTACAATAGTAATATCAAATATCACTGATCTCAGATCACCATAGGAAATACAATAATAATACAAAAATTTGAAATATTGCGAGAATTACCAAAATGTGACATAGAGACACAAAGTTAGCAAATGCTTTTGGAAAAATGGCACCAATAGACTTGTTCGATGAAAGGTTGCCACAAACCTTCAATTTGTAAAAAATGCACTGTCTGCAAAGTGCAGTAAAGCGAAGCACAATGAAATGAGGTATGCCTGTAGTAGACCTAGGTGGGATAAAAGTATGTGGATCTAGATGAAGGAAGAAGAGAGAGATTGCTGATCTGAAAGACTTGACGGTAACAAAGCAGATTGGCCACATACCCCTCATCATGTGGTTGCTGTTTGAATTTGTCTCTATATCCTCACACTTAGGACAGTGCTGGCTATAGTGAATACAGACAGTCCCTGACTTATGATGGTTCAACTTACAATTTTTCAACTTCATAATGGTGTGATAGTGATACACATTCAGTAGAAACTATACTTTAAATTTTGAATATTGATCTTTTCCTGGTTTGGCCATATGCAGTTCCATACTCTCTCATGATGCTGGCAGCAAGCCACAGCTCCCAGTCAGCTGTGCAATCATGAGGGTAAACAACTGATAACATTTACAAGCATTCTATTCCCATACATCCAGGCTGTTTTTCAGTTTCAGTACAGTATTCAGTAAATTATATGAGATATATATTATATTTATTTATTTATTTATCTATTTATTTATTGCTGTACGCGGGCCTCTCACTGTTGTGGCCTCTCCCGTTGCGGAGCACAGGCTCCGGACGCGCAGGCTCACGCCATGGCTCACGGGCCCAGCCGCTCCGCGGCATGTGGGATCTTCCCGGACCGGGGCACGAACCCGCGTCCCCTGCATCGGCAGGTGGACTCTCAACCACTGCGCCACCAGGGAAGCCCTGAGATATATATTATAAAAAAGGATTTCTGTTAGCTGCTTTTGCCCAACTATAGGATAATGTAAGTGTTCTAAACATGTTAAAGGTAGGCTAGGCTAAGCTATGATGTTCAGTAGTTAGGTGTATTAAATGCATTTTTGACTTAATATTTTCAATTTATGATGGGTTTATTAGGAGGTAAATCCACCATAAGTCAAGGAAAATCTGTACTTAAAAAATACAATGTTGCCTAAGCCTAGGTCAAGTCTGTCTTGAGTGACAATGACCATGCTTGGTTTACAGGAGGGATATGGAAAAGCAAAGGAAGGGAAGAAAAATCAACAGACTCAACTAAATGTGTTTTCCTGATCAAAGTAAGCATTCCTAACTTCTGCTTCCAGGTAGCATGGGCCAATAGGTATTGGATTTACTCTCCTACCTGAATCAACTTGAAAAAATAACAGACATATATACGGAACAACGGTTTCAAGACATTGAACATCAAGCAATAAAGGACAATTTCCCCCTAAGTAGGTAAGTCTCTGTCTCCTCCAGTTTGGAAGACTGCAGAAAATTCAACTATATGTCCTTCAGAGATGTCAACCCAGCTCTTCAGTCTTCCAGCTTACCTTGCTTCAAAATACAGCCAATTCCTTGAAGGGATGGAGTTCTGCTAGGCTTCTTGCTGGATAAGTGACCACAGCAGGCACAGTTCCAAGGAGCAAGCCGTGTGGATGGAAGGCTCTTGGTGCTGTAGCCAGGAGTCAGTACTGTGCCTCTCAGGTGGGAGAGCCAACTTCAGGACACTGGTCCACAAGAGACCTACCAGCTCCACATAATATCAAACGGTGGAAAACTCCCAGAGATCTCCATCTCAACACCAGCACCCAGCTTCACTCAACGACCAGCAAGCTACAATACTGGACACCCTATGCCAAACAACTAGCACGACAGGAATGCAACCCCACCCATTAGCAGAGAGGCTGCCTAAAATCATAATAAGTCCACAGACACGCCAAAACGCACCACCAGATGTTGACCTGCCCACCAAAAAGACAAGATCCAGCCTCATCCACCAGAGCACAGGCACTAGTCCCCTCCACCAGGAAGCCTACACAACCCACTGAACCAACTTAAGCCACTGGGGACAGACACCAAAAACAATGGGAACTACGAACCTGAAGCCTGCAAAAAGGAGACCCCAAACACAGTAAGATAAGCAAAATGAAAAGACAGAAAAACACACAGCAGATGAAGGAGCAAGATAAAAACCCACCAGACCTAAAAAATGAAGAGGAAATAGGCAGTCTACCTGAAAAAGAAATCAGAATAATGATAGTAAAGATGATCCAAAATCTTGGAAATAGAACAGAGAAAATGCAAGAAACATTTATCAAGGACCTAGAAGAACTAAAGATGAAACAAGCAACGATGAACAACACAATAAATGAAATTAAAAATACTCTAGATGAGATCAATAGCAAAAAAACTGAGGCAGAAGAACAGATAAGTGACCTGGAATATAAAATAGTGGAAATAACTACTGCAGAGCAGAATAAAGAAAAAAGAATGAAAAGAACTGAGGACAGTCTCAGAGACCTCTGGGACAATATTAAATGTACCAACATTCGAATTATAGGGGTTCCAGAAAAAAAAGAGAAAAAGAAAGGGACTGAGAAAATATTTGAAGAGATTATAGCCGAAAACTTCCCTAACATGGGAAAGGAGATAGTCAATCAAGTCCAGGAAGTGAAAAGAGTAAAATACAGGAAAAATCCAAGTAGAAGCATGCCAAGAAATATATTAAACACTCTATCAAAAATTAAATACAGGATTGGAACCAAGATGGCAGAGTAGAAGAACATTCTCTTACTCACTCTTGAGTGATCAAACTGTCAAAAATTAAATACAAAGATAACATATTAAAAGCAGCAAGGGAAAAATAACACAAATGGGAATCCCCATAAGGTTAACATCTGATCTTTCAGCAGACACTCTTCAAGCCAGAAGGGACTGGCAGGACATGTATAAAATGATGAAGGAGAAAAACCTACAACCAAGATTACTCTACCCAACAAGGATCTCATTCAGATT
>RJWK010058543.1:0-13835 GCA_004363435.1 Platanista minor
CTTATCTTACAACATATACAAAAATTAACTCAAACTGGATTAAAGACTGAAAATAAGACAAACTATAAATTCCTAGAAGACAACATAAAGGAAAAGCTTCATGTTAATGGATTTGGCAACTATTCTTGGATATGATACTAATAGCACAGGCAACAAAAGCAAAAACAGACAAATGGGACTACATCATACTTAATTTCTGTACAACAAGGGAAACAACCAATAGAGTGAAAGGCAGCCTACAAAATGGGAGAAAAGATTTGCAAACCATATCTCTGACAGGGTGTTAATATCGAGAATTTATAAAGAACTTCTACAACTCAACAACAAAAATCAAATAATCCAATTTAAAAATGGGCAAAATACTTCAATAGACATTTCTCCAAAGAATATATACAAATGGCTGACAAGTATATGAAAAGATGCTCAACATCACTAATCACCTGGTAAATGCAAATCAAAACCACAAAGGGATATCACCTCACACTCATTATGATGGCCACTATCAAAAAAGGCAAAATATCAAGTGTTGGCATGAATGTGGATAAACTGGAACACTTGTGCACTACTGGTGAGAATGCAAATTGTCCAGCCATTATGGAAAACAATATGGAAGTTCCTCAAAGAATGAAAATTAGAATTATCATATGATCCAGCAATTCCATTTCTGGTTATATATTCATAAAAAAGGAAACAAGATCTTGAAGCAATATTTTTACACTCATATTCATTGAAACATTTGCAATTAATACATTCACTGAGCAACAAACGTCCACTGAGATGAATGGATAAAGAAAACGCAGGATATACATACAATTGAGTACTATTCATCCTTAAATGATGGATATACTGTGGTATGTTACAATTTGGATGAATCTTGAGGACATTATGCTAAGTAAAATAAGCCAGTCACAAAAAGAGAAAGCGTGCATGATTCCATTTATGTGAATTATCTAAAGTAGTCAAATTCTTAGAAATAGAAAGTAGAATGGCAGTTGCTAGTGGCTAAGGGAACCTGAAAAAGAGGAGTTGTTCAATGGGTATAGAGTTTCAGTTTTGCAAGATGAAAATGTTCTAGAGATCAACTGTAAAATAAGATGTATATATTGTAATTTACTGTACTGTACGTTTAAAAATGGTAATGATGGTAAATTTCATGCTACAACTTTTTTTTTTTAATAAAAAAAGAAAATAGGAAAATCCTTTCACTGTAATCAGATGGATTTACTTGGGGAAACTGAAGGAAATAAACATTAACCTCTAAAAAGTAGACTATTGTTTCCAACAGAGAAAAGAGAGTGAACCTTCTACTGATACACCTATATTCTTTAATTAAGGAACTAATAATGGAAAATAACAAATGTTATATAAAACAGTGAGTGAGGTAGGACTTCATAGAATTCCAAATGAAACATTATACAATTTAAAAATATTAAATATTGGACATATTATATACATCTGTGCATACTGAATAATTAAGGTGATATTGGAGTTATATAACTCTGAAGAAATTCGAATACAGTATTTTTTATGGTGTTCTAAATTCCTGTGTAAGCAAAGAGATTCGTGGCAGTTATTTAGAAAATACAAGCTTTTCCTCTTTGATGATTTTTCACTTAGTTTAGCTCAAAATGGATAAAGAAATTGAATTATTCATTTTCTCCTAAAATGCTGTGAGAATACAGAGAGACTTTAAATAAGTGATTTAAACAAAGAATATGGAAAAATTAATAGATTTAAATTTATAGCATACAATTATAGAATGGCATATGTGAATTTTAAGTAATAGGGTACACATTCATTAAAATTATTTGACTCCAGTAATATTCAATTAATGGGTCTTTAATGCTCCATTTCATCAGGACTAGGAAGATAGGAAGAGATAGGAAATAAAAGATAAATTTTACTCTTTTAATTCTTGTTTCATTTGACTTCTGTTTTTTCTCTGTCAAAATTTTATTCTTTTTTTTTTTTTTTTTTTTTGCTGTACGTGGGCCTCTCTCTTTTGTGGCCTCTCCCTTTGCGGAGCACAGGCTCCGGACACGCAGGCTCAGTGGCCATGGCTCACGGGCCCAGCTGCTCCACGGCATGTGGGATCTTCCCGGACCGGGGCACGAACCCGCGTCCCCTGCATCGGCAGGTGGACTCTCAACCACTGCGCCACCAGGGAAGCCCAAAATTTTATTCTTTTAATCAGTAGAAATCTGAGTTTATAATGACTACCATTATAAATTAATATGTAAGGGTGTATACTTCTTTGGAATAAAAACTAAAATTGCTTTGATATTAAAACATTTCAAAATTAATTTTTATGCATAGTGAAAGAGACGATTAAACACTATTATTTCCCCAAACTGCTAAATGCACTTAATTGGATATACTGTGTAATAACAGTTGAATGTATCTATCTTTTGACATTAAGAAATCTTAATTTATGATAATTGTTTACTTTTGGCCTCTGCTTACATTTTCCTCTCTTACATGGAGGGAGAAGATTAAAGAAACTTATATTGTAGCTTAAGTCCTTATCTTTCTTTATAGAATTAAACGTTTTATGACTTTTTAAAAAGATTTACGCCACAGGTAAAAGTGTCTGGGTCTTGTTTTTTATTTTAATGAAGGAACTAGGGAAGTGGGTCTACTTGCCACCCATGAAGTCATATTCTTTGTAAGGTAAACCTGCTTTTGTTACTTTCTGTGGTCTTGTCAGAAGGGATGGATATATAAAGAGGTCAGCCCCCTTCTTCACACTTTACCATTTTCCTATCGCTCTGTCCCAACTTCCTTCATGTAAGGGAACAGGAGTTCGTATTTTGGGTGATATTTCCCCCTTTCTGGTGGGAATCACAAGTAGTTGAAGAATTCTCAGTCCCGGAGGTTAAGATCTAGGGTGTTTGTAAGATAAACATGATAGTAATGGTTATGATTAAATATTTCAGGGCTATCTGGTCAAATTAATGGTAATTATAGATGCTGGACTACTAACAAGGCCAGAGAGAAGACTATACATTTAACTTCATTAATAATTACTAAAACTTCTTAAATTTATATAATGTATTCATTACAATAATAATTATGCACTCAACTATATGTATCACTTAAACATTACATTTAAAAATTATCATAGTATATAAATTCTATAACCCTAGTTTCAATTTTTAGATTTTTTCAGCTCCTGTGGAATGGTTGTTATTTATTATTAGTGGTAGTATTAGAAAAAATATTGTTGTTATCAGTATCACCTACTATTATTAGCACCCATCTCCACTCTGAGCTCTGGCTTTGTCGTTATGTACGTCCTTAAATAGGTTCATTTAAATACTAGATTAAAATGACTCTTGGACCTTTTACCATGGTTCTTCTTTAGTGCTGGCATCTCACATTCCTTTGTTCACTTTTCTTCAGCATCTTCAGGTAAATTCTTGACCATGTGACTGGTCTTTGTACCTGTCACTTTGTTTATTAGTACATGCATCCTTTGGTTCTTGTTTGTTTCACAGACTTTTTGACCTGCTGCATTAACCTAGCCTTGTTTTTGATACATTCCTTGATTCTGATTTCCCTACCTGATTCTGATTCAAAGATTTTTTTTTTCAGAAATCAAATCTTCATTTCTTGGGGATTTCTCAATTATTCATTTCCCGGAAGCTTATCCTGCAGTCCTCACTGATAAAACGAACTACATTGATTAAATGCCTACTGTGTGCCCAGTAGTGAGATAAATGATATATACATACATATAAAAAATTTACAGTATTCTGCTGCCACCCTCAGCATGCAAGACTCCCTGATTCTAATGAGCTATGTGTTTGGTAATAGATTTCATCGTTTCAATAGTTGCCAAGTGTCTTATGCTTCTACCTACCAACAAACCGTTTTTCTTTACTATATGCTAGCAATAATTGTCTTCAGTGTCAATCACTCTATCCTTAATCACTAACTACATGGTATTGTTATTACCATAATTATTGCTATTATTGCTATTGTATGTCATTTCTGAATGCAGAAGGGAATTCTGAAGAAGGAATATTTTGAAAAGAATGGTACTGACACTTTCACTAAAAGGAAATGAATTATGCTAAGTGTGAGTCAGAAATTTTGAGTCAAGAAAAGGAAAAAATTGTTTGTGTGCCTTGTTAGAATTTTTCTTGCTAGTAATTATAGTATCATTCCTTTTCTGAGCTGCCTCAGACTTAATAAGATGAACCTGTTAGAACCCCGTGTCTATATAGTCCTCTCCCTGTTGCTGGCCAGGTAAACTGAAGAGATCAGGGTATATAGCAGTCTTCACAAAGCAGACCCTAGACCCTTAAATTTCTAGAGCCCACTCAGAGCTAAAATAGCTGAAAAGAACTCATTTCAGGTTGTAATATTTTGCCATTTGACAAGATGCACACTCTCTAGGAACATGATTTTCAATTAAGACCTTCATACTAGATGATAAGAAGATGACAGCAAGAGTGAGAGAGGGATAGAGAGAAAGCATATTAACTTCTACGTGTTTTTAGGAACATTTATGGCTCACCCAGTACTAATTATAATATCATTTCAAACGTGTTAAGTTAACATTTCATGAAGTCCTTTTCATATGCCAGACTTAGCAGGTCTTATTTTTGCTTCCTGCATATTTTCAGGCACCGAGATAAGTAGTTCATATTGCTTCTTTTCCTTTTATAACTTTTTAAATATGTGTGCACTCAAACATTATTTCTTAACTGGATCTGTATCGCTCCCTTTCCCTCTTTAAGCTCAGATATTTTAATTGTACCATTTCCAATATATTCATAATACAAATAGCATATGAAATGTGTCAGTCTTCACATTGAATTTATAAATAAGTCTGGTCACAGTCAAATAATTTCACACATTGCCCAGCATAAACATCAATTTAAAATATGAAGCTCATAAATAAAATGAAAACTGTTACCCCGTGGATCTAAAAACAGTTATTATGTCAGAGTTATTCTTTACATCAGCTTATGGTCTTCCTACACACTGCTTTAAATGTGAGCCCCTAAATACCAAGGGTCCTTCCTGCATAATAAATCTTACTATGTTAACTCATGTGCAAATTTAAAGTGGGAAAACATCATCATTTACCTGAATGGAATTTAACCTGTGGAAAAGAAGATAATTGTATTTTTGTAAAGGATGAAAAAACAACATGAGATGATGCATTTTCATTGAAAAATAAGCAAGGCTGTCTGTCATGAAGTCTTCTAGAGAGCTCCACAAAAATCATGGAAGTCTAACCACAGCCTGCTGACTCTTTTCAAGGATTGGGAAGCAGATCTGGTAGGTCCCAGACTTTGAACCAAACCACTGACACCTGACACTCACTGTACAAAGTATGTAAAACACAATTGGAAAACAGAACTATACCAATAGATGTTCAATTTATAAAGGGATCTGCAGGGTAGGTACACATTTTCAAGGGAAAAGCACTATTCTACATTTTCCCAAGGAAAAGTAGAAATAAATATTCTTTACTGCCACCATGGAGTTTGCATTCTCTATGCAGGAACAAATGGGGTAATTTTTAAATGTGCTGATGGGGAGTTGCCTATGTGGCAACCCTGAGTGGCCTCATATGATGAATGTCTATATAATTATTTTTACCAAAAAATCTTTATTTTTAGACTCTTTTGTTTATTTCTATAATAAGAGCTACATTTTATAAATAATATCAACAGTGAATTTTTTACCTGGGGTTGCTCCAGTGATGTTTGCAGAAGGTCTATATTTTGTAATTGTTTAGAAGTGCTGGGATGTCTCTCTTAGCTTTTCAAATGATTATAGCTTGATTGGTTGTAACGATTTTTGTTATGCAAATTTCCAAAGCCACTTTGATTTTTAACAGCTATGAAAATGTTTTGTTGTTGTTTTAGTGGTGGTTGTATTTCTTTCCTCCTATTTAGATGCTTAAATAACTATTATTTTCATGAATTGTAGAATTTCACCAGATTTTCCGCTAAAGGTTATAAATTATTAATTATGCCTAGAACATTATAATCCCCCTCCAAAATATCCCATTATGGTTCTTTTTCTAAATTCTGATTACTTCTGTGCCTCAATATCCTCATCTGAAAATGACATAGCACTTACTTCATGGTTTTTGTGTGTGTGTGTGTGTGTGTGTGTGTGTGTGTGTGTGAGTTAATATACACAAAGAATTTAGAATGGTAAGTAATTTAACTGTTGTTTTAAAACTGTTTCTTCTGACTTCTCTTTTAGGAGTTTACTCTAAATGCACAGTTAATATTAATGTTCTCTCAGTGTTTGTCATCTTCTGTCATTGATTGAGATTTCTATGCACCAGATACTTAGGCAGTTTGCATAATTTTTTATCTGTATTTTCCCAATGGTCATATCAAATAGGTATAATTTCCATTTACTGAGAAGGAAATTTTAAGTCATGGAGATATTAAATAAGTTGCCTGAGGATAAATGGTTAGTAAGTGTCAGAGCTACAACTCAAACCAGGTTTGAGCTGATCTCAGAGCCTGGGTTCTAGATTCTAAGTTCGTATTTTATCATCACTTTGTCCTTCTTTAGTCAGTGTGTGTGTGTGTGTGTGTGTGTGTGTGTGTGTGTGTGTGTATTATCTGTTTCACTGATCTGACCTAGATTCTTCAGGATTGGTTTTACTATACAGTGTTTCTACTGATGATCACATTTATTCCATAGGTGAAAAAAGGATTCATGGAAACAAGGATTTTCCCTTTCCTGGAGAATAGATGGTGACTATTTTCTAAAATCTTGCTTTCCACAATTATTACTAAAAAGATGTCACTCATTTTTCTACTGTCTTTGCATTTTCATATTGTTGAAATTGTTCATGATTGGTGCTAGATTTTGTTTCTTCTGCTCACTCAAGCTTCCTTGGAAAATAGACTCTGAGGGACATGGCTCTACAATTCTGCTTATGATTTATATTTCATGACAGTACAAGCTCTCAGTGCTAAGGCTGGGTGAAAGTGGTAGGGCTACTGGAGGTATTTTTGAAAGTACAATTTAAATTTATTTCTATTGTTGGTGGGAAAGGTTGGAGACAGGAGGAGAGTCACAATGAATTCGCCTCCACATAATGACCTAAAGCTCAAATCCAGTCAACCAGGTAAGGATCATCAACAGCATTTTGCCTGGATTTGGGATTGAGGAGTATGACAAGTGATCCAAGGCATTTAGTGTCTTGGATTTCAGACACTTGATTTTCAAGGAGATTTTCTTCTAAGATTTCAGATGAGAGCTGTGTTCGAATTCATATGGACTGTGTGAATAATACTTGATTGATTCTATTGTATACCACCAATTCTAAAAATGGTACGGATTCTTAAAGCAATAATTCTCAAATTCTTGACCTTAATGCCCTGGCCTTAGAATCATCTGAGGAGACACTTCTACTAAATCAGAATTTCTTGGGTTGAGCTAAAAAATCTTTTGAAGTTACCCCAAATTATTTATTTATTTATTTATTACCCCAAATAATTCTATGGCACACTGAAGTCTGAGAAAGAAAAATATTTTTTAAGATCATGGAGTATACTCAATTATTTTCTCTCTAGAGATATTATAAAAAAGTTTTTCAAATGTTTAAGGGTTTTACAAAAAATGATTACAGAAATTCTTACTCTTATATTTTCCAGGAAATCTCAACAGGAAAATTTTTTAGTAAAATGTTGTGAAGTACGAGAAAATAGTGTTCAATACCTAAAATGGAATCTCCTCACTTGCCAACAATAATCGCTTGTAGAAATAAACCAAATTCTCTGACCTCTCTCAAAGGAATTAATTTCTCTTAATGTTTTCTTCAGTCAGCCAGGTAGACAAGAGAAAATCAGGAGAATTAAAAGAGTTATTAATCTTTTTGCCATATTCGTTTATCATTCAAACAATAAAAAGCAATTAAGATTTTCAGTCTAAAAACAATTGACCTATTAGAATCTTAAGAGCACTTCAAGTAGGTGCCTTTTTTATGTGGAAATGAAATTACATTGTGTCTTAAAACATCTTTGTTTTAAAATATCTTTCTCTGATAAATTATATGAATTCTATAAAACTCTATTATAGAATGTTTTCCACATTTTGTAAGGTAGGTATGTATTTCTGTAGCTGTTGTGTTAACTAATTTATTAGAAACCAAAGGGCTTTTTTAAACACTCTTGATCTTAGTAAATATATATATACATGTATATGTATACACAAACATATATGTTACACATTATATAATAATATGAGAATAACTTATAATATTAACAGAATGATATAATAATTTCATAGGATAATAATTTCATAGGACAATGAAAGCAAAATTAAATATATTTTGTTTCTGAATTTAGGTTTTAATTAAAGGACAGAAATTTGACCTATTTGGTAATGATTCAAGGCTTTATATAGTTTTTTATATGATTTTTAACACAAATCTTAAACGTGGCTGTTCAGTAAAAGATAGTGTACAGTTTTAGGATGAGCACTATGTTAGAAGTCAGAAAACATGAGTCCTGTCTCACTCCATCACCCAGGCAAATAACTTTAGGCAAGTCACTTTAAATATTCAAATTTAATGTTAATCAAAATTAAAGAACTTTTAATTAATGACTTCTAAGGCTCATGGCAGTTTAAAACTGAAGAGTCTTTCATTCTAATTCTGATTTCCAGTTGTGAGAGACAGGGTGACAGTTTTAGCATAGTGAAGAAATACACGTTTTATGAGAACAAAGAATTGCTCAACATATAAGGAAAATAATAACAGATATCATACCCTATTAAGAGTATTCATTTAAATCTTTTAAGGCATTTTTGATGGTTCTTTTTACTACCACATGTTCATATATTTGTCTAATGCCTTAAACTAACAAACTAAATAAAGCAAAAATGTTCTTGCTGTGTTAGGTCTAGGTCATGGTGAACATTTATTTTTACATAATACAGAGTGCTTCAATTGTTTTGTTTTTAACAACTTTCCCCAAAGTGTGCTATTAAAAATTTCAAATATTCACAAAGTAAGAGAAGTGTAAAATAAATATTGGTATACCTACTACCTAGATTCTATAATTAATTTTCACAATATTTATTTTATTCTATAGCTTTCCATTTATTCATCCCTCTAGGCATCTCTCTGTCATTATTTGTCTTGTAGTTTTGATGGCTATGTCAAAGTAATATGCAGTCATCCATACACTGGTGGGGTTCAGGGCATGCTACCCCAGTACAGCACATTGGCATACTGAATATCTTAAGTTAAAGGAGTTTAAGAAAACGGCAGAAGCAGGAAGGTCACTTTGATCTTCCCCTTCCTCTCCCTTCTTCTCTGAAAGCAGGAGATAATTGTCCCGCGTGAGATGCACCCTCCCTGTATTAGGAGGAAAGAGATACGCTTATCATCAGAGACAGGGAATTTAGGGCTGCAAAGGTTCTATAAACAAACCTTGTTACTTTTCCACTATATCCTACCCATGGCCCAAACCTCTTTGTCTTGACAATTCTTTACATATTTTTTGTTTCTTTGTCTAAAAGGTGTAAAGCTCTTGTATACTTCTTGGGGGTCTTCATTCTCCTGTGAATGTTCCCATGTACATGTAAAAATTCACTAAACTTGTATGCTCTTCTCCTGTTAATCTGTCTTATGTCAGTTTAATTCTTAGGCCCGACCAGAGTCCCAAAGAGAGTAGAGGAGAATTTTTCCTCCCCTATATCACCATCACTTTACCCTTAAACACTTCAGCACCCATAGCATTAACGAGATTTCAATATTTGTTTACCGATCATCTTTTTTCTTTTGATATGGGAGGAAAATATATGTGTGTGTTATTTTTGTGTGTATTTATTTCCCTGATTGTATTTTAAAGTGCTTATTCAATATAACTCTTAACGTGTTCGCTTGTAAACAAAACAGCTAATAATTATCATGGTTTTTTTGCTTTTGTTTTAAAAAACTTGGGTGACTATTGGTTTTCTTCTCTCCTTCCTAGGACTTTACAGTAGAACTTTCCAATGTAAATTGCATCCAGACTACCCCAAGTTTGAAAATTGTGAAAATTCTATAGTGTAGATAGCTGAAATGAGGAAGAGAAAGAGGAGTATGGGAGGAAAACACTGAGCCACAGGCATTGCTGACATAAAGAGGGAGAAGGAAGATCAGTTAGAAATGAATAAAAATGTGTACCCCTCGTTCATGAATAGGAAATCAGGAAGTTCTCTACATGGTTTGTGATAAATACAGTATGAGCCTTGTTTCATTCAGAGACCTTAGCTGCAACCACAAGACACTCTCCAGCTTATAAAAACATAAAATGAACTTATTAGAGGGTTTTAAATGTTTCACAGCTTCTCTGGGAACGTGGCACCAGAGAATCGCCACCCAAGGTTATACAACAAAGAAGAGTACACAAATATTACACTGCCTGACAACTTTCAGATACAATGGCACTGCTGCTGAATATTGGCACTGCAGCTTACATAGTGGACATTGAGCACAAAAAGCAAAATATGGCACAATTTATGGCACAATCTCTGCCGTTGCTGGTTTTGAAAAACTTAAGTTTATTGCCCATTCTCTGCCTCCCATATAACGCAATGGATTTTTCACATTGATGTCTTTCAAACCAATGTTTACGTCGGGTGCATCTGATTGACCAAATCTAGGTCACATGCTATGCTCCAAGGGTAAAAATGGCTGGGACAAAGAGTTACCTAGCTTCTACATTGGTAAGGTAGAACTTATAATATGGGAAATTGCCACAATGTGAAAAGCCTCTTCAAAAAACATGGGTCAAATGTTCATTAGAATCATCATCATCATACCACTTTGTCCAGAAGTGTTTTCTTGAAGGAATTCCTATTTGTTTTCTGAAATCAATGTATGTCATGCTAGTGTCTTTCTGCTAACCTGTCAATTTGGTAATTCTTTTATAATGCTGCATGCCTCTGTCCTCTCACAAAATCCTGTATTCCTCACTTCTTTTCTTTTGGAAGTTATATTTGAGATCTGTTTATTGAAATCAGATATAATTATACTTTCTCCTAAAATTCTCAGTTTATTTCACAAATTTATATAATTACAAGAAATAAAACAGATCAGTTCCTTACAGTGTTACTGTAATTGTTTTCTTCCCTCCCTCCTTCCCACCCTCCCTCCCTCTCTTCCTTCCTTCCTTGTCCCAGTAGCTTTGGGGTTTATCACACAATTATAATGTTAGGGGGATAAACCAAATATTTATGAACGTCACTAAACAAAAGAGGTGATACAGTCCTTGGAATTAGTCATATTTATTTTACCCCCATGAATAAATGTGGTAAAATGAGATAATTTGAAATATCTGAACACTGAAACAAAGCTCTATGGTTATTATGAAATAATAGCTCAAAAGTCTTGATATTTCAATTTTATTCAGAGGTTATGAGCTGTAAAGAATGACTGAAATGCTTCCAACTAGGGTGCAGGGGATTATCTTCATGGACTATGGTAAGATGTCTCATTCTTATAAGAAGGAAGATTTAGTCACTGGATAAAAGAGGGGATTTATTTACATTTGTGAGGTTTTGAATAATGCACCATGTTTACAAAGGTTTGATATTTGAAACAAATCACAAATAACAGAAGTGCTACTATAAACATTTTATATTTTGGAAACATAAATAAGTACACTAAAGCCAAGAAGCAAAATATCAAAATTAATTGCTCAAAGGATTGGATGGAAAGGCATGTACTTTTTTTCATGGAGTTGCTGGATCGATGATTGGTCCATTTTCCTTTTGTTTACGGAATTTAAAAAGGGGAACAGATGATAGTTACTAATCTCACTGAAAGTGAGTAGTTCAAAGATTATGAAAGAGTAGAGGAGACATCAATTTTAAAAGAACACTATTAGGGCTTCCCTGGTGGCGCAGTGGTTGAGAGTCCGCCTGCAGATGCAGGGGACACGGGTTCGTGCCCTGGTCCGGGAAGATCCCACGTGCCGCGGAGCGGCTGGGCCCGTGAGCTATGGCCGCTGAGCCTGCGCGTCCGGAGCCTGTGCTCCGCAACGGGAGAGGCCACAGCAGTGAGAGGCCCGCGTACCACAAAAAAAAAAAAAAAACACTATTAAAGGTATTTGTCATGGAGTCAAACCCAGATCATGTCACAAGATCTTAAAGATACTGATCAATGGAAAATCAAGCTGAAGTCTTCTTGATATAGAAAAAAAGTTAATGTTGAGAATTGAGACTTAAAAGATGGCTAGGGTGCTTGACTCTCATCAGATACCTGTTAAAGGAACACTATTATCTTGAAGCATAATTTTTATCTATTGAAATTATTTATTTTAGAACATAAGGGATGACACTACCTGTATCTTTTGTGTATATTTATTCCTTTTTCATAGTTCAATGATATGCTTATGATCAAAGGAGAAAGCTATTGATTTATGGAAAATGGGAAATATTAATTATATTTTCTTAAGTAATCAGAATTTTCTGTTTCCTACTCTATAAAATTATTAAAATTGTGCAATATATTTTAATAACCACTAATTTTTTAAAATAATTCATTTCACTAATAGCTAAGAAATCAATGTGAACATAGGGTATTAGATTTAACACTTGTGTGTACATTTCTTAGGAATTTACATATTTTGTGTTCATTAAAAGAAGTCTTTGCACATCAACCTCAAAATGCCTCTAATTTTTTTTTTTTTACTAGAATGTCAACCATGTTAAAAGACTGATATGTCACCTTATGTTGACCTAGGATACACTGGAAAGTTGTATCCTGCTTTAAGAAGCATTTACCTATTGGTCATTCATGTAATTAAAGAGAGACACAGACTAATCTGGTGAGCAGTCACTTCAGATATCTGATCATCCTCAAGCTACCAAAAAGTAACAGAGGAGACAGGTTTTATGGCAACTGAAGAAACAACATCCACTAACATCTCCTAATGTCATCCCATCATATTTATTAGTTCTGTTAACTTAGAGAGTGGAAAGGAAATTAGCATGACTTTTATTGGTGCTGTTTTTCTTTTCTTTCCTTCTTTTTCTGTGAGAGGGTAATTCCCACATTGTCAGAAAGAAATGTTAAATAACTTAACATCTATAAATTAACATAATAAATTAACATTTCAAAATAAATTATTTTGATATAGCAATCATTGTCTGTTGTTTTGTAAAGGTTTCTCCATAGTACTTGATATAACAGACCTTTGGCTATTGGAATTTGACCAACACCCACCCATGTTCTACATGGACCTTCTTTTCTTGGATCCTCTATGGCAAAAATGAAAAACATTCTAGGACATTGAAAGTGGAGGTCCTGACTGACTCTGTTGGTCAAATAAGGAATCACTCAAAACATTAAAATAGCTTAATATAGACATAATACTGGAGCAGAAAAGACCTCAGACCCCAATTCTTCAGTGGGTAATTGTGACTACTTCTCTAATTTCCTCCAAATCCTCAGAGGCATAGCTTTGTTCTACCTGCTAATTCTTAGAAAATACAAAGTGAAACAAATTGACTATATATAGTAGCTGAAATCTAAATTATATTAGTTTTGAATGGGGTGTCCTGTTTATATCTCCACTAAAACTGTAATCATTAGGAATGAGGAATTTCTCATCCCTGATCAGGGAGTCATGTGTTCTGGGTTCTGTTAATAATAAGCTTTTTTTTTTTTTTTTTTTTTTTATGTGGACCATTTTTAAATTCTTTATTGAATTTGTTACAATATTGCTTCTGTTTTATGTTTTGGTTTTAAAACAAGCTTTAAGACGTTGAACATTCTACTCGGGACTTCAAAATCTAATCTGTCAAAAAAGGATTAATTCGGACCCTTAGATCTCTAAGTTTCTTTCTTTTTT
>RJWK010058544.1:0-13834 GCA_004363435.1 Platanista minor
GTCCACACTTCCATCCCCCCATCACTTGTCCACACTTCCATCCCCCATCACTTGTCCACACTTCCATCCCCCCATCACTTGTCCATATGCATCAAAGTGAGAGGAAAGGCATCTCTGTCTGGGCTACTACCTCTGCCAACACCTGACCACTTGGCATCTGGATCTGCATTGGGCTGAAAGAGGTCCCTGAAATTCTGCTCCATCGGTCCAAGCTCAGGCAAATCCCGACACATCCCTCATTACAACGGGGTGCCCCTCACATCTTCCTCCGGCAATGGACTGGGGCTTTATCTCTCAAAGGTGCTGAAGTGAGAAGTACAGGGTCATCTCTGTATTTGGTGAAAATTTGCTGGAAAGACCTCAAATGCTCCTTTCTATAGTAGGTTACCCTTCTTTTAAATCAATGAATGGAAATAATATCACAATTTCACTTGGACCTTTTTTAACATCAGATGGCCCAGTAACCTAGTCGCCTGGCTTGCACAGATCCTGAAAATGCACTGCCCCCAAAAGGTAGCCCACGGTCATGTGACTCTATTTAAATTTAAAATAGTAAAGATAAAATAAATTCAGCTCTTCAATGGCATAGTCAGAATTCGAGAACATGACAGCCACATGCAGATAGAGGCTACTGTTAACATAGTACAGGTAGAGAACACACTCATCAACATGGAAAATTTCATGGGAGAGCGATGCTCTTGAATAATTTTCACAAAACTAGGCACACCCAGGCACATTTTAAAGTTGACATTTAAAGCTTTCCCTCCTCGGCAGCAAAGGTTGAAATTTTCAGTATATTGTAACAGTTGAGATTTTAAAATTAAACTGTTATATCATTCTTTTAAAAGTATTCACTGGAATCGAAATATCATGGTGATTTGATATCTACCATTACTTGTTTTAAAAAGGTACACAGGGCTTCCCTGGTGGCGCAGTGGTTGAGAGTCCGCCTGCCGATGCAGGGGACACGGGTTCGTGCCCCGGTCCGGGAAGATCCCACATACCGCGGAGCGGCTGGGCCTGTGAGCCATGGCCGCTGAGCCTGCGCGTCCGGAGCCTGCGCTCCGCAACGGGAGAGACCACAACAGTGAGAGGCCCGCGTACCACAAAAAAAAAATAAATAAATAAATAAAATAAAAAATAAATAAAAAGGTACACAGACAGCCCCTTCTTTACCAGGCTTGAATTTTATATTTCTTCTCTTTTAGTTTGCATATCCATTTTATTTCTTTCAACAGAATTTTATTTTAATGTGTTCTATTTTTGTGGCAGAGTCTTTTATTGATCACTCTGTCATACTTCTCTGCAACAAATATATGTATATAAATTCAGATTTATTTTTCCTGGTGTCCGGAAGTCTCTAAATGTGGTTTTTAAAATTCTAGAGTGAAATGCATTACAATTATGTTCAGTACGTGCTTAAAAAATATATATATATAGATATATATAGATATATATAAAACTTGGAAGGAATAATTATTCAACATAAGACAGTGAAGGATTAGTAGAAATGCATTGATTAATAACAGGAATGGGGTTATGTAGTCAGGAGAGTCTATCTTATGCTCAAGTAACAAACAACCCTGACTCTCACTGGTTTAAATTAACAGATTTATTTTTTGCTCAGATTTGACATTCTACGCGGATAGGCAGGAATTCAGACTGGTGGAACTCACACTGCGATGGCGGCATCACTGCACGGTGCCTTAGAATTTGCCAACCAAAGGAAGAGAGACAATAAAATATCACCATGTGTTTTACAGACGCTCCTGCGTGGAAGTGACGCACGTTTGGGCCAAAGCAGGTCACGTGACCGCAGCTTATTTCACGAGACCAGAGAAATGCAAGGCTCTTGTAGGGTCCCATCCGGATAGGAAAACTGCAGCAAGTCTAGAATGTTCCAAGTGGAAAGTATTTAATACTAGGAAGCAGAAACTACTGGCAAGCTGGAAATGAGGGCTGGGAAGCTCCTTCCAACTATCTCCACCATCTGCTGCATGAAAATGGATGACTTCCAGCACTATCTCCCCAACTGCTGGGAATCTCCACCACCTCTGAGAAGCCACAGGAGAACCATGCCTATTCTTTTCTACTTTCCAAATCCTCACGCGTCTCCTGGGCAGACTCACCCAGAATGACGCGGGGAAAGGGCGCCTGGGAAGTGAAGGTGCAGGTTTCTGCCCCGAGATGCAGAGAGCAGGGTATAGAAGGAGTATCAATTATGGGGAGTTGCTAAAAGCTGCTGTAGTTCAGGAACGTTCTTCCCCAGTTAGGACAGATAAGTGGATCACAGGGCGCATTTCATGTATTGCAAGAATAAGACGGTCAACTTCTGTTACAATCCTGCATCTCCATGTCATAGGTGTGGTCCAACGCACTTTGTTACGGCGACATCACTCAGGGCTCTCAACTCCTTAGAGGAGAAAAACCACATCGTGATCCATCCTCAGAAGGGATGTTTTAAGATCTGACAATTCGATCAGGTTCCCCTCCTGCTTTGTTGAAAGCAAAGCATTAGAAATCATGTGGTTTACAAAGGGATGTGTTATCTAGTCATTAGGGTAACCTGCTTTCTCAAAGGCATGGGCCAACATCACGAAACTGGCTACCGGTTGTCAGCTCCTACGCTTTTACCCCGTAGGGCAATCCATCACTGGGAGAGCCCACGTGGGTGAATAGAGCAAATACGAAGCTGACCACCTTGACAGGTACTTTCTTAGCAGATCAACTTTAGGAAAGAAGTAGAGAACTCAGAAAACAGATTCTCTTAAAACGACCTATATGTCTATATATACTCCTTGAATGGCTTGGTATAACCCCAGGCATACACATGCCCCAGTTTAAAGACCTTTACCATTTAACAATTCCTTCAAAATTCCCAAAGGGGAATAGAGCTCAGGTAGATGAATAATCACAGCACAACCCAGCAACACCCAACTGAACACACCAGCTATTTTTCTTCCAGCAGCTACGAAGACTCTGAGTTTTCTGCACATGTAATATTTTGTACGTCTTGAGAGGTTACATGAGGTACTATCTGAGAGAACAGAGAGGAAATCTATTTTAATTTCATTCCTCTTCACCTAACATGCAGAGGTTAGGATCTAACCTTGAACGCTTCTTCCCCCCCTAAATCAGAAGTGTTTATTAATAGTCTTTCTACCTTGGGCTCAGTGTTGGAAGATACCCTGCAAAAGTCGACTAGACAGATTCTTTGATATTCAACCCACTTTAAAAGACTTCAATTTCTCTGTAATATTTTTTGATGCAGAAGGAATAAGCACACGTTGCTTTCCGTCGTGGGAATCTAATCTAAATCCGAGAGATACAAGGGAAGTTTTCATATTGAAAATTTGCTGGTAAAATAAGAAAAGACACGGGCATGGCTTCAAGTAAGATGAGACGTGTGAAGTGGAATGGGGTGTGGGTGGGAAATGAACACCTGTAGAGGCCAGAGAAAAGTATAAACATGAAAAGAAGGCATATTTTGGTTCAATGTGAAGAGTGCCAGAGCGCTCAAAGCTAACTGAAGCTTAAGGAGAGAAACTCATGAAGTGCTGCAGTCTGCATATTTCCAAGAATGGGCCAGATTATCCATGGGTGAGATCCAAGGGTTTTACAGTAAGTCCCCTACATATGAATGAGTTCCGTTCCGAGAGCGCGTTGGTAAGTCCAGTTTGTTCGGCGAGTCCAACAAAGTTAGCCTAGGTACCCAACTAACACAATCGGCTCTAGAGTACTGTGCTATAATAGGTTTTTCATACTTTTCACACAAATAGTACATAAAAAACAAACACAAAAAATAAAACATTTTTAATCTTACAGTACAGTACCTTGAAAAGTACAGAAGTACAGTACAACAGCTTGGCATACACAGGCTGGCATCGAGTGAACAGGCAACAAAATAAAGATACTGTACTACTGTACTCTGTACAGTACTGTACAGTAAAGTACACGAAAGAACAAACACTTGTAGAGGATGCACGCAGGTGACAATGTACACCAGACACGCGAAATAACTTATGTGATTAGACAGGCAAACGCATGTTCGCACCTTTGAAAGTTCTCAGCTTGAAGGTTCATATGTAGGGGGCTTGCTGAATTTGATAAATTAAAAATATTTAATATGCATCATCTGCGTACCTGGCACTTGCTAATTGCTAGGGACATGGCAGCGCACAAAATATTCCCAGTTCATCCTCTCACAGAGCTTATCACATAAGTGGAAATGAATCAGTCAGGTTAGGGCATGTGATGCTGCAGTAACAAATAACACCTACAAAATAAACAATACAGGTTTATTTCTCATTTGTGCACCTGCTCACCCAGGGTCAATGACTTCCTCCTCCCTCAGGGGCGCCGAGAGAGGCTGTACCATCTGGAATGTTGCCAGACCTCCACTGGAGAAGAAAAGATGGACGTGTTTTCACACCAGTTTTTATCTGCACCCACCTCAGAGGGACTTGTCACTTTCACTTATTTGTCCTTAGTCTGAGCAAATAATAATATAGCACGCCTAACTTCACGGTGATGGGGAAATATAACCCACTTCTCTTCCCAAAGAAGATATTAGTGGATGGTAGCAATGGCCAATAAACGGAGACAGATGAGAAGCGACTGACAGATCATGGTAAGCGTAATGAAGAAGTCGTCTAAGACGCCATGGGAAAGTAAAGGGGAAGTAAATAGGGGATCTCATTGAGGTTGAGAGATTCAGAGAATGCCTCTCCAAGGGGATGATGCTTAATTTGGGATGGAAAGGAGCTAGTAGGATAAGAACCTAAAAATCCCGTCCCACTTAGAGAGTCAATGGCCTTATCATTCTGACTCTAACCTGACTATACCTATGCCTAATGCAGGATAAACACTCTGAACATCTCATCCAACCAGTGTCTGAGCACCTGCTGTGTGAAGTTCTTTCCCGATATCCTTGCATGAAAGCCTGTGTTGCTATTCACCAGGGACAGAAGGCAAGGCTAGTTTCTCCAGAACTAATCTCATTTATGGAACACTAGGCATGCAATCAGTGCTGTTCTTCACAGAAAAAGGCTCAGAGTTTCTTCATGTCACTCTAAGAGTTTCACTGATTGAAAATCCGCAGCAGACAAGAACCAGGAGTACCCGAGGTACCACAGGAGTTAGAATAAATTATGGAGAGCAGTCCAGCACAACATAAGCTATTTAGAGCTGCATAATATACCCGCAAACTCTTATTAAGGGCTGCGGTTTTCAACCCTATGAGACAGAAACTAGTTATCATTATGCATCACCATGAAAGCAGATTAAAATTAAATCAATTTGTTTATCTCTGGGTTCTGTGCCCAATTAACAGTTCAGAAAGATGAGCATTCTGTCCAGATAACAGGACAACCCTCATTCAAATCGAGATATTAAAAATATAAATCTCGGGAGGTTTCAGTGCTGAATTTAATTATCAAAAGAGCAGAAGACCAGCTTATGAATGGTTTGCACTATGAGTTAGAGCTGGAATTCTTGGACACCATCCACTTGAATTAAAGGTAGGTAAAAATTTTCTGTATATGATAATTCCGATCATAAGTGGATTTCTCTCCAGAAACAGAAATGCCACTTTATTTTGATGGCTTTTGTATGTGTATGTTGGCATATATACATACACACATTTCTTAAAAAATGTTTTACAGTGAAACATTGAAACTTTGGTAGAATACTCTAGGTATGTAATACTCTATGTATTTATTTATACTCTACGTATTTACAAATTAATAAAATTTATGGAGGCCTTTGGCTTCAACTAACCAAGGATTTTCTCCAACTCCCAAGTATCTGGCTCAAAAGTACATGCCTCTGAGTGTGGATAATCTATTACAGCTGATTTCCACGAGACGGTCCACGCCGAGGTAATTCTTGGATTCCCAAATCATGTGTTTGACAAATGACATTGAATTTAGCGATTTTTCCATAGTAGAATGTAACGCATTGGGAGCATAATCTACTCTCCGTCAGGAAGCTAATGTTGCTTCAGGACCAATTAGCCCAGTTTAAAGAGTCATCCTTACTAGCAAGCAGCACTACTTTTCATCAAATTAGTTAAGAAATCATTCACAGACAGATAACCAAACAACAGAGAATAGATTAGAATAGAGACACTGTGAGTAGCCCTGGGTCCCCCAAACCTCCTGGAATCTCAGGGAGTAGTCGAAATATACCCATCCTAGCAGAAGGAAGACCCAGATTCCAGCTCAAGGTCGGGCAATCACTAGCTTTTTCTTGGACAATGAGCCCGACCATCTCCCTGAACCTCAATTCTCAAGAATCAGCAAAGCCTGTGTGAGTACAAGACCTTAACCGCTGCATCCTCTGCCATTCCCCAAATTATCCCCACACTCCTATATGGGTGTTTAAGTGCCCATGCTCTTCCTTGGTCTAGGATGTCCCATGACCGCTTCCTCACCAGGATAAATCTCATGCTTCCTTTGTGACTCCGTTTATAGAAAGTCCTCTAGTGAAGTCATCCCTGATTTATCCTTCTTTGACCAAGTTAGATAAACTTCCCCTGTTCTCCAGCAGTACTTCTATTATGGCATCTACCACCTTGCATGTAATCAACATGCAATCCATGTGTAATTTATCATACTAAATAGCAAGCTCCTTTATCTGTGTACTTCTCATCAAGATCACCCTAGCCTCTGGCAGAGCCTTATGCATTATAGGTGCTCAATTAACAGGGTGACATCACATGGGTTATTTTAGGGGGTGCTTTCATTTACTGCAGATATAAAACTGGGAGGCTAAAATTATATAATAGAAGATAGCTGCGAGATATAACTCCCCCAAATAACATTTAAACAGTATTTCTCTGCCCTCTCCATTCCTCTGTGCATCTCTATAAAACTTCCAAGACCCTGTTCAAGGACCATGGTGACATCAATGTCCACTTTTCCAGAATGCACGCAGCTTTGGTTTGCTCTTTTATGTATTTTTGATCCTCAGTGCTTTGGTTCTGTATACAGGTGCACCATAGTTGCAGACACATATGGATGTTTTTCCCCATCCTTCTTTCTTCTAGTCCTCTCTTGACCCTTCTTGAGGGATAGAAGGACAACAACCCAGTTCTGCTAGAGAGACCCAGAACTGGTCAGCACAACAGAACAGTTAACCTATGGGAAAGCTTACAAGAGAGATGCTCATTTCTCCGGAAGATATTTAGCTCTCTAAAATCGGAAGGACGTAAAGCCTCCTCCTGCACTGAACATCGAAGATCAAATAAAGCTGTCCTTTCAGGAAGCATTCCTGGGGGCCCTGGGGGAAGAACAGCCTGACTGGGAAAAGATATAAGATTGTCAGGGAGGAAAACAGAGAATGAAACCCTGATCTGAATGTCCATCTGAGATGGAGTTTTGTATCCGGGGGTAATACTCAAATGGTTTTTAACAACTGGTACCTTACTAAAACCAGTCAGGACAGCCATGCGTTCTTATTTAGCTGCCCCTGATCTGGGATGGTGGGGGCAGGGGGCGCTAAAAGGAAATGGTACCGAAGAAAGCATCAAGCTCTTGGCTGAGCTGATAGGAGGTAAGTGTTTATTTCTGAAGAGAGAAGCCAGCTACTTTGACACCCTGGCAGTATTCCAGGTAGACTGACAGCATGAACAGACCAAGAGGAACACAATACAACAGCAAAAGGTGTTTCACAGGATTTTCACTTATTTCTCCCATAGAATCTGGGCGGTGCAACAAATTTACTGATTACCTTGTCAACCTGCCTGATTTTTCTGATGAAAAGACAGACACAAGAAGTTGAATGACACACCCTTGGGACTTCCCTGGTGGCGCAGGGGTTGAGAATCCGCCTCCCAAGGCAGGGGACATGGGTTCGAGCCCTGGTCCGGGAAGATCCCACATGCCACGGAGCAACTAAGCCTGTGCGCCACAACTACTGAGCCTGCGCTCTAGAGCCCACGAGCCACAACTACTGAGCCCACGTGCTACAACCACTGAGCCCTCGCACCTAGAGCCCGTGCTCCGCAACAAGAGAAGCCACCGCAACGAGAAGCCCGCACACCGCAATGAAGAGCAGCCCCCGCTCGCCGCAACTAGAGAGAGCCTGCGTGCAGCAACAAAGACCTAAAGCAGCCAAAAATAAATAAATAATAAAAATAATTTTTTTTAAAAAAAGAAAGAAGTCGAATGACACACCCGAAGTACAAATCACTGATCAGTGGCAGCACTGGCCTTAGAATCTGCTTCTCCCTGACTTGTTGAATTTATTGAAATAAAAGCAGGCATTTTTCTGATGGGTCATGTGATACACTTGCAGTGTGGTCATAGGATCTGACAGGGTTAACAGACTAAAAGGAACCTGAAACAACAGCCTGGTGCCTTCTGGCGAGACAAGGCTTGAATTCTCTGGGCCAAGGTCGTCTTCTTGGCTCCTCAACAACTTTGAGGACAAAGGGCCTCACGACCTCCTTGGACAGTGGTCTGGAGCATCTGCTATTTTGTCACTCACCTTTCCTTAACTCTTCTTTTGTTAAAACAGTGCATTTTTGTTTCTCCAGAGAACATTCCCCTCACCCACCCCCACCCACCCGAGCCGTGCGGCCTGGGTGGAAATGAACCTTCTCTCAGTTGCAAGAGGGTTCTTGATGGCTTCTATCAGTGATTCTCCAAGTATCGCCTGGGTACCCGCAGGGAATCCCCAAAACACTTTCAAGGATTCTGCAAAGTCAAAACTATTTTCATAATGAAACCGAGATGCTACCCACATTTTTAACTATGCTGTTATTTGCACTAATAGTGCAAAAGCAACAGTGGATAAAACTGCTGTCACCTTAGCACGAATCAACACAATGAAATCAACCTGTGCTCCTAATAATGATATTATTCATGGTAACACACTCAAAGTAAAAAAGTGCCAATTTTACTAAAGGATGTCCTCGATGGAACAGTAAAAATGATTATTTTTTATTAAATGTGTCCTTGAATACATGTCTTCTTAATATTCTGTGTGAAAAATTTATGTATGCACTTCTAGTACATACTGAGTTCTTAGGGTTTTCTTTTTTTTCTTTTTTTTTTTTGCGGTACGCTGGCCTCTCCCTGCTGTGGCCTCTCCCGTTTGCGGAGCACAGGCTCCGGACGCGCAGGCTCGGCGGCCACGGCTCACGGGCCCAGCCGCTCCGCGGCATGTGGGATCCTCCCGGACCGGGGCACGAACCCGCGTCCCCTGCGTCGGCAGGCGGACTCTCAACCACTGCACCACCAGGGAAGCCCCAAACTGATCCCATTCTCAATCCGATATTCCGGATGGAAAGGGAAGAACACTACCCACTACCTGAGAGAATGGAGAAACTTGAGAAAACATGTCATCCTTCATTACAGATTTTAGTGCCAATCAAGAGAATGAATGCCTGCTCTTGGGAGATGAAGATAACAGTCAGTCAAGAAATACAACAGCTAAAAGCAATAAGGGGTCTCTGGGAATTACACTGATGGGGATTGTTGAAATGACTTTCCGCCCCAAGAAGGAGCCACTGCAGCCCCGGGTGCCACGTCAGCAAACCAACACTCAGGTAACTTTCACATCCCTATAAATGCGCCGTTTAACCAAAGTATATCCAGACAGCCAATCCGAAAACGCCAAGCCAACTCTGGGCCTCCTCACCCCAAACAAGGGTTAGCCTGTGGCCCCAGAAATGGATATTTTCTATTTTTCTCTGCCTTTCTCTTTAGCCTTTATCCTATAAAAGCTTCCTGCCTTCTGCCCCGTTTGGCAATCCTCTGAAAGGAGACTGCCAGCTTCATGAAGCGTTAGTTTGCTTGCATCACCTGAATGCCAGCAAGCGTTAGGTTGCCTGCATCGCCATCTGTAATCATTAAACAGGGAATACGAGGAAGAGATAGAGGAGGGGACACACCCTAGACCTGCTCCCTCAGGCTGCACAGAACCTAGAACGCTGCACTCTGCTCTGCGGGAGATGGTGCTAGCCGTGGACCATAACTGGCTGCACTGCTCCTCCCAGGGAAGACACACTTACATCCCAGAGTGTAATCCACACTGACTGACTCAGACATGGGGACACACATTTGACATGAACTTGAATTATGTAAATTCAGAACAGCGCAATATAAAACACGTAAAAAAAGCCTTGCTGTATGCACACTATTTGAAATAGCATTGAACTGGCTTGACATTACATGTAAGTGATGTGGAGCAGAGAGGAATAAAGACCACTGCCCTGAACAAACAGGTGGAGTGTCGCAGACAGTGTCACCTGACTAGAACGGGACGGTGGGTGGAATATGGGGAGACAGGTGCGGATTGAGGGCAGAGCGGTCTGCTTATGAACCGGAGGTACGCCCATAGCAAGACTTCCATTTCGAAATAATCACTCCTTAGATACTGTTACTTGGATTCTGGGGAAAGCCAGTTTCGTGCTGTTGAAGTCTTTCTTTAAGTGAAGTATAGATGACTTACGGTGTTGTGTTAATTTTTTCTGCTGTACAGCAAAGTGATTCACTTATACATATATACATTCATTGTGTGTGAATATGTATAAATATATATACACAATCTTTTTTTATATTCTTTTCCATGATGGTTCATCACGGGTTACTGAATATAGTTCCCTGTGCTCTACAGTAGGACCTTGTTGTTTATCCATTCTATATATAACAGGTTACATCTGCTAACCCTAACTTTTCTCTTTTAAATTAGTCTGACGGCCACAAAAGAGCAAAGCAGCTTTGTGCGGGGGTCTTGGGACGACTGAATACCCAGGGTGGTAGCCTTGGAGACCCCATGCCTATAAGGGGTGGCCAGTTCTTTTAAGGGGATAATGCTTCAGCCAGGGGCCAAGATTCATTACCATGAAGAAGAGTCCACAGCATGGCTGTAAATGATAAAAGGAAAGAGCAGAGGGCACGGAGGTGGGCAATTCTAGAGAGACCTGAGCCCAAAGCTTCTGCTTTCCCATATGGACCAGAAAAGCCTGATCCAAGAAAAGGGAGGGGGATGATATTTTCACCGTTCCAGTAACATTTATCAAGTACCCAGTAGCTTAAACTTCTGGAGTCTCTACCATGTGGAATTCAGAAGATATCAGGTTAAGCAACATTATGTTTAATTTTCACCAGGACTCAGCCTAGTAATTATTACCTCCATCTGTATCTCAGGAAGTTGGGACATCTTAGGTTCAATGACTAGCCCAGGCTAACTCCGTTAGTAAGTGGAAGAGGCGGCATTTCCCCATAGGTCTCTCTGACACCAATGTCTAACGTTCACATTCTCCACCTAAGCTTTAAAAAATAAAACTACGGATCATGACAATTTGGACGGTTTTCCTTGTTCACATATTCATAGTAGCTTTATTTCTAACAGCTCCAAATGGAAACAGCCCAGGTATTTACCAAGAGGAAAATGGATAAACATTTGATGGCATTTTCAAACAATGAAAAATTCCTTAGCAATAAAAGTACTAATACATACAACTACATGGATGAATCCCAAAATATTATTGAGTGAAGGATGCATTCATTACACAAAAGAGTATGTGTTGTATGATTCTATTTATAAGAAACTCTAGACAAGGCAAATGTGATCTGTGAGGGCAAACAAAATAGAATAAGGATTGCATCTGGTGGGGGAGAGATGGGACTGACCAGGAAGGGGCATGAGGGAAATTTGTGGGGCGATGGTAATGATGTCTATCTTCAGAGGATGATACCTTGGTTGGTATTCATCAACTTGTACATTTCAAGTGAATCATTTATTGGAAGTCATCAACTACTGCATTTCATTGTATGTCAGTTTTAGAGTAGGAAGAAAGATAAACAAATATTGAACTCTAGTTAATGATATGCATGCTGAAATATTTAGGTGAAGTGTATGGATGCTTGCTAATTATTTTGAAATGCATCAAAAATAAGATGGATCAATAAATGCAAAGAAAGATACATTAATAAATGTATGATAAAGCAGACATGATTAAAATGTTATTTGTAGAGTCTAGATGATCGGCAGGGGTGTTAACTGTAAAATTTGATTAACATGACTGCATGTTTAAAATTTCTTATAATAAAATGCTGGGGAAATATGTATGCCTGATCTCCATCCATTCTGAATCAGAATCTCTGGGGATGTTAAAACCCAAAAACTTTAACAAAAGCCCAAGCTATTACACACACTGGAATTTGCATTTCTGTTTTTCTGGGGAATGGATGATGTTACCTGAGCAGGAGTGGCAGCTGTGTGCAGAGCAAAACACATTACAAAATACGCTGACACCCATGCACTTGTCTGACAGTGCAGGGGGGAGATGTTATGGATGCCCTTTTGAGCGGGGAGGAAGCCGACGTTCAGAGAAGGAAAGTGATGTGTCCAAGCTCACAAAGCAACTCAGCATCCGAGTTATAATGAACATCGAGGAATTGAGTTCATGGCTCTTTCCCGTATTTGGGAATCTAAGCTTTGCTGTAACCTTCAGGGTTCTCAGATATCAAATGACAGATGATGGGATACGAAATGAAGTAAATGAGAAATACCTCCAACTAAGGAAGCAGCAAGGTCAAAAGGATAGAAGCTACGAAGAAGCTTGATGCCAAAGAGGAGATGCAGATGCCAACCATTCCACCATGGAGATGGCTCCACGAAGAGACGGAACCAGAGGGACAGTGCTGCCAAAAGTCTATAGGAGGGCAGATCATTTCCTCCTCACGTCTGCCAGGAGGTACGTATCAAGTCTAACGAGATCGTTCTGACACCCAGAGTGTGTAAGGAAGTTTTTCAGAAGAACTGGCCATTGAAAATGGAAATCCTCAGTTTCCCGGGCGATTTTCATCACATGAGCACGGTTGATGGTCCCTGCATTATTATGGCTTCCCAACGGCTGTTTGTTGAAATTATTCAATGCTCTTTGTTTACATGCAGGTGTTAGAAATCCCTCCAAAAATTAGTGAGTAAATAATTCTTTAGGGTCAAAAGTGAAATGATTAAAGGAGTTGGTTGGTAATATAAATGGGCTGGGTGTCAAACAGGAAATAGGAAGTGATGGCACCAGTCAGAATGGCCATCATCAAAAAGTCTACAAACAATAAATGCTGGAGAGGGTGTGGAGAAAAGGGAACCCTCTTGCACTGTTGGTGGGAATGTAAATTGATACAGCCACTATGGAGAACAGTATGGAGGTTCCTTAAAAAACTAAAAATAGGGGAGAGAGACAAGATGGCGGAAGAACAAGACGCGGAGATCACCTTCCTCCCCACAGATACACCAGAAATACATCTACACGTGGAACAACTCCTGCAGAAAACCTCCTGAACGCTGGCAGAAGACCTCAGACCTCCCAAAAGGCAAGAAACGCCCCACGTACCTGGGTAGGGCAAACAAAAAAAAGAAACAACAGAGACGGAGGCTAGGGACGGGACCGGCACCAGTGGGAGGGAGCTGTGAAGCAGGAAAGGGTTCCACACACTAGAAGCCCCTTCGCGGGCGGGGACTGCGGGTGGCGGAGGGGGGAAGCTCCGGAGTCACGGAGGAGAGCATAGCCGCAGGGGCGCAGAGGGCAAAGCGGAGAGATCCCCGCCGACCGGCACTCACCAGCCCGAGAGGCTTGTCTGCTCCCCCGCCGGGGCGGGCGGGGCTGGGAGCTGAGGCTCGGAGCGCAGGGAGAGGACTGGTGTTGGCGGCGTGAACACAGCCTGCAGGGGGCTAGTGCACCACGGCTAGCCGGCAGGGAGTCCGGGAAAAAGTCTGGACCTGCCGAGGAGGCAAGAGACTTTTTCTTCCCTCCTCTTTGTTTCCTGGTGCGTGAGGAGAGGGGATTGGGAGCGCTGCTTAAAGGAGCTCCAGAGAC
>RJWK010058545.1:0-13833 GCA_004363435.1 Platanista minor
GATTGTAATTTTAAATGATTTATGAGCACAAAGGAGAGTCCTTTAGCTAATCGTTTAGAAATAAGACCATTGATGGGCTTCCCTGGTGGCGCAGTGGTTGAGAGTCCGCCTGCCGATGCAGGGGACGCGGGTTCATGCCCCAGTCCGGGAAGATCCCACTTGCGGCGGAGCGGCTGGGCCCGTGAGCCATGGCCGCTGAGCCTGCGCGTCCGGAGCCTGTGCTCCGCAACGGGAGAGGCCACAACAGTGAGAGGCCCACGTACCGCAGGAAAAAAAAATAATAAGACCATTGAGATTCTCCTTCATACTCCTCAGCAAGGCAAGGTATCCTTAGACCCCAAGGAGCATCTGACACAGCACATCCCACGGCCACATGTGCTTCCTTTCCATTTGTGTTCTTATCAATTTCTGGGGAGGAAGAAAGCCATCTAGCCTGGTGAGTCTGGATGGGGCATTCGGCAAATAGCGCTTTGCTTCACATCAAGTGATTTCTTCCAAAGAAATCATCGGTGTTATAATAGCAAGACAATTAGGGAAGCAGTGAGAAGGATTTGATTAATACTGCTTCCAATTATTCCCAACTAACAAAAATGTGGGTTTCTATGCCAGACACAGTCAAGGGGTTTAGATCCCAAAGGGGTGCAGCAGTGGTCGTGTCTTTTAATATGTGTGATGTATCTCTGTGTGTGTGTGTGTGTGTGTGTGTGTGTGTGTGTGTGTGTGGATGGTGGTCATGTACATTTTATTTGCTTATTATAAATCAAAAGTAATTATTTATGCATAGTTTCCTCACTACTTTGCAGATCTGTGGGAAGTGTTTATTGCAAGAGGATTTATTTTCTTTCACTGCAAATGGGCATTACATGTATACACAGAACAAAGCTGTTCAGACAAGGAGGTGGTAACCCATCGACTGTCCTACTACTAAAGGCTCAGTGCCCTCAATGACAGTACGAGGGCTGTGAAACCTCAACTTGGAGAACATCTTAGCTATTGAAAATGTGCTTTGCAAAACACACATACATACATGTGTACACACATACTAGAAAGAATGTTTTAAATAAGGCTCAGCATTGCTTTACAAACATAATTCTGATTATTAATATCTTTTAATATATTGTGTTTTCCTATTCATCAGGAAAAGTCTGTTTTTCTGTGTCCTGTGTAGTTAAAAAAACATCCAGACTATCATAGGACAGTCTATAGGCAACTTGGTATAAAGTAAGATTATTTGCTTTTTTAATGCCCCATTTTTCTTTGTGGCTCCAACATTACACATTTAATTTGCAAAGAATTTCAAACACTATAATGAAAAAATAAAAAGAACCCTAGGAATGAATCTCCTGGAATACCAATGTTTTTATTCATTTATTCATCTGACTTTTAATTATGAGCCACTGCTTCAATGCCACATGGCAACTGTTTTAATCATTAGATCCTGAACTCAGAAGTTAGCATGTTTCTCCCACCTGTGCTGTTCAGTACATCATCACCCACCGAAAACCCTATCTATTTAACTACCTTCCTCTAATCATTTCCCTGATCTCTCTCTCTCTCTCTCATTTTCTCTGAATGCACATGCATGTAACAAACACACACACAGCCATAGTCTTCTCTAGTCACCCAATTACACATACCCTTCAACCCAACCCTTATAATCTCTTACCACCCTTAGTTGTACAATATATATACATAGAGTCCTGAGCAAAGGAATAGATTTTGGCTTTGCCTTATGGAAATTTGTCCCATTTGTATATAGTCATTTTAAAAATTTTTTCCAGCTTTATTAAGATATAATTAACATAAAACATTGTGTAAGTTTAAGGTGTACAAAGTGATAATTTGATATACATATAGATTATGAAATTATGGCCACAATAAGATTAGTTAACACCTGTATCATCTCACATAATTACGTGCGTGTGTGTGTGTGTGTGTGTGTGTGTGCATGTGTGTGTCTGTGTGGTGAAAACATTTAAGATCTACTCTCTTAACATCTTTCAAGTATATATAACAGTGTTGTTAACTATAGTCACCATACTGTACATTAGATCCCCAGAACTTGTTCATCTTATAACTGGAAGTTTGGACCCTTTTACAAGCATCTCCCCATTTCCCTCACCCCCAGCCCCTGGCAACCACCAATCTATTCTTCCTGTAGAGTCATATTTTAATGTATACGTGCAGGGATATGTATAGGTCTACACATAGTGATTTTCTGTGAAATATCATAAATTAATTACCCTCAAAAATATACCAAAAATTAATGTAATATGAAAATATAAGGTCCTGACCCATTTTAGTTATACTTGTGCAAAAAAACACCCCAAAACTTACTGCTTTTCTTAAAAGAGGTGACATTATTTTTCATGATCCTGTAAACTGACTGAGTGGTCCTTCCTGTGCTCTCTCAGTGGACCATCCATGTGGCTCACTCAGCTGGCAGAACAGCTAGCAGCTGGGCTCAGCAGAGACGGCTGGGATGGCTCAGCCCCTCTCTCTCTCTCATTCTGGCTTTTGACATGGCAACGGCCAAGGGCAACATTCCAAGAAGAAAGCCCCAATATGCAAGTGCTTGACAATGTCTTACTTGGATCACTGGCCAAAGCAAGCCAGTGGCCCAGTTCAAGTCTTCGTGGGACAGGAGTACATAAGTGCTTGGATACTAGAAGGTATGACTCATTGGAAGTCATTACTTAACAATCTATCACGTGGCCCAATATCATACAATTGCCCAAAGATACTGGAAATTGTCCCTTCCTATAAAGGATGACATGTCTGAATTCAAACAGTCTAAAAACCTCTGCATTGTGTGTTCTGTAGGGCACACTTTACCTTGAAGATACACTTAAATGAAATACACTCCTGGGTTATAAAAGTTGATTGATGGCTTCTTTAACACAAGATACACATACTTCCTGCCATGAACAAAAATGAGAAAGAGAAAATGAACAAGAGAAATGTGAAGAAGACATTTCAGGGTAGATTCCTTTTCCCCAATCAGCTAACATTTCCTGTTCATCCGCTCCCCCTGGGACCCTGACCAACTACTGTGACTCTGTTTAGATTGGTCTGAGATTAGCAGGTGTCCTGTTCCAGCTTTTCCTCTTTATCCAGTGTCTTTAAAGTCCGGGAACAAGTTGTTATTGGGGGAAAAAAATTCTGAAGGTAAGGAAAACAGGCTAATGAGGCTCCAGTTTCCCAGGAAAGAAGAAACAAAGAAGTCCTGAGAGAATCAAGCAGTCAAGTGGTGGAACTTGTGGAGGAGCAGAGAGGCTTCTTATTGGATGACTCTCTGCCTGAGTTATTCCTCAAGGGATGCACATGAATTGCTTTGTGCCTCTTTGCCCTTCTTGGTTGTTCCCTAAGGACCAAGGGAAGTTCCATGGCCTAATAAATTACTTGAATTTTATGCAAAAGGTAAACTTCATAAACTGAACCAAACTCTTTCATTTTAAGCACATGTGGATGTTATTTATAAAAATTTTAATACTGATCCTAGGCAGGAGGTTTTCCTTCACAAAAGTTTTGAGGTTCCCTCATTAATAGACTCCCTGCCATGACCTTTTTGCCAGCTCATCTGAAACACTGCCGTAGCTGTTCTGTAAAACCAAGAACTTCCAACACAACACGAGATGTGACACCAAGGAGAACTGCCGTGAATGTAGTTCAGATGAAAGTCACTTCCTGGAAATAGCCTGCAGGAGCAAAACTTTCCTTCCTGCCAAATCTCCTACCCAAACACAAGTAACTAGTGGCAGGAGCTTGGACTCAAAGACTGTTTTAATGGGCTGGGCCATCTAATCCTATAACCAGATCCTATTCACTATTAATTAAGTAGTAAAGCTAGACTCCCTTAGAGGCATAAACATCTGCTATGGAAGAAGACTAAATATCTGTGTTAATAGAAAACCAGAATTGAATGGAAAATTCTCAGGTGGCCTGGATCATCAAGAACAGTGTTATTGTACAACAAGGTTTGACATTAAAAGAACTAGGGTGAATAAATCAACCACAATATATTAGCTCTGCAATACCAACGTATGGTTTATGGAGCTAACTCTAGATAAAGCCCTGAATTAATATCTAATCAACACTTAAGCCTCATAATATTTAGAACTTGGGGTCCATGCTGTCAGTCCATGCTTGTTCCAGCCATGTCAAAATATAGCTGCTAAAGACCTGAAACCCATAGTTGTAGTACCATCTGGGCCCAGAAATAGTGAGCACCAGCCCACACCATAGGTCTCCATGGTTACTGTCTACTCACTTGTAAACCTGTTCTAATCTGGCTTCTGCCCCATCATTACCCCTCAGCAGCTCTCCCTAAATGTACAATGGTTACCTCACAAAATTCACAGATTATATTTGGTCTTCATTGTATTTGACTTCTCTTTTGACCACTATCTACTTTGTCTTTTGATTTTTATAATCTGTTTTTTAATTAATATATAATTGTTTTGATATTTGGTATTATATAATTCCACCTCCTTTTTTCCAGTCTCCCCCTAGTGCACCCTTTCTACAGAGACTAACAGGAAGCCAATCAAAAAGAACTGTGAATTGCAAAATCCCAGCTCTGGCATCAGAAAGCAAAGTATTAAAGAATGGGCTTGGAGCTGGGACACAATAGCTTAATGACCAGTAAAAAGGATAAATTTGTGTTGGGTTGACTTGGCTTTTTCAGTATTTGTTTGCTAGAATTCTCAGGTGAAACAATCTGGGCCTACATTTCTTTGTGGAAAGAAAATAGTAGATTTAAGATTTTTTTTATACTCATAAAATTGTTTATTTCTTCTTGTATCCGTTTTGGCAAGTTGTATTTTTTTCAAAATATTACCTACTTTACTCAATTTTAAAATATTCGCTCATAAAATTATTTATATTTTCACTTTTTAACTGTCTGTAAAATATGTAGTAATATCCTTTTATTCATTCTTAACATTGGTTTCTTTATTCTTTCCTCCTTTTTATCCAACTGAATTACTATTCAATTTTATCTTCCAGTTCACTAATTCTCTCTTCAGCTGCATCTACTCTGTTGTTTGGCCCACATCTTAAGCGTTTTTTTTTTTTTTTTAAACTGACAATTACATATTATTTTAACATTTTTATCTGGTTCTTTTCAAATCTATATGGTTACTCATATATTGCCATGGTGCTTGTCATTTTTGTGATTCTATTCTTTTAAAAAAAATCTTTAAATATTCATGCATAGTGTGGTACACAGAATAATGTACTTCCCTTCAATGATATTCTCATTGTAATCCCCCAAAACTGTGAATATGTTACCTTATATGGTAAAAGGGACTTTTCAGATGTGATTAAGGATCTTGAGATGGGGAGATTATCCTGGATTATCTGGGTGGGCCCAAGGTAATGTAATCACAAGAGTCTTTATAAAAGAAAAAAAGAGAGCAAAGCCAGAAAAAGGAGGTGGGACAGTGGAACCAGAAGTTGAGTGATGCACTTTGAAGATGGAGGAAGGGGCTGTGAGCCAAGGAATGCAGGCAGCCTCTAGAAGCTGGAAAAGTAAAAGAAACATATTCTCCTCTGAGACCTCCAAAATGAACACATTCCAACACCTTGATTTTAGATTTCTAAAGTCCAGAACTGTACAAGAATAAATTTGTGTTGTTTTTTTAACCCACTAGGTTTGTGGTAATATGTTACAGTAACAATAGAAAACCAATACACATAGTTGTCTTATATCCACACATAATAGTTCCATCATCTGAAATGTTTGAGGAACTAAATCTATAATTTCTCTCCCTCAGGATGATTTGTGAGCTCATAATGTTGATTTTAGCCTGTGGGAGAGCCCAGAATTTAAACTGAGAAGACATTCCTCCTTACATTATTTGGTTTTGCTTCTGCTGGAAGCCAGAGGCTTTACCTATCTGGGATCTCTGTGGTTTATTCCCAATCTCACACATTATATCTGGGAGTCCTGAGTTCAACTCCCTCATTTTTTCCACTGCCCAAAGTACTTTTTCTATAGTAGAAATGTATATTCACATGTCCTCAGAAAAACAGGGCCACAGAGGAAAGTTATGCAGGTGATGTAAAACCCCTGCAGAGAACCTCTTCAAATGTGCTCATTGTTTACAATTTTAATTTCAGCTTATATTATTTCCTCCTTTTCTTTTTCCCATAAAGATCTCCTTACATCTTGAGAGCCCAACTATGCAATAAAATCTTTTTTAATGAGACTCCCATTTTTTTAATTTGAAGATACTCCCTCCCCAGATATCTAATATGTCAAACTTACTGAAGCATAAGTCCCTCAGATATTCTGAGGTCTACCAGAGCTTATGTGGGTTTGATAGCAAATTTTGCCCCCAGTCTATTTCATAATGGGTCTAGTTCATCCTATGGCTATTTCTCCCAGAATATTTAAATATAGAGTTGAAATAGGATGGTCAAAAACTAGCTAAACATGTTCACTAGTTCTCTGGCCAATGGTGGAGGACTAGACTGTAAGAAGCACATAAAGGAGGTCCATAGTGTCCCACCTCTTGATCACAATAGTGAACCAGAACCAATACTGGGGTATTAGAAATTAGTGCCACTACCAATAACTTGAAAGATTCAGGGGTGAGGATTCTCACCATTCCCATTTAACTCTCTGGCTTGGCTTGTGCCAAAGGCAGATGGGTCTTTAAGAAGGAAAGTAAATTATCATAAACTTAATCGTAAAATCAACTTGCTATTCCAGACGTGGTCTCTTTACTGGAGCAAGTCAACACAAAGTGAAGCACCTGGTACGTAGCACTGATGTGGAAAATGCTTCGTTTTCTAAAGTATGGAACAGAAATCACCAGACGTGGATTACTTTCTCTTTTTGGTCAGAAATATAACTTCACTCTCTTGCTCCAGGGCCCCATCAACTATCCAAACTTTTGCCATATTTTTGTTCACAGGGATTCTGATGGTCTCCCCATTTCCTAGAACATCATACTGGTCCATGTTATTAGTAACATCACATGAATACAGCGTGGTGAACAAGAAGCAGCAGGTACCTGAAATGCCTTGGTTAGACACAGTTGTGATAGAAGATGGGCAATAAACGCCAAGATGATTCAACTCAGTGAATTGTCTGGAAGTGCAGTGGTCTAGACTGGATATCCTCCAAAGTGAAAGACAAGTTGCTCTACTTTATATCCCCTACCACTACTACAAAACGTGTCCCAGTGCTTGGGTGAGCTTTTTGAAACCAACACATGGCATTGTGAATGTGGTGCTGTGACTTATGTACCAAGGATGGAACTTTTTACTGCAGTCCAGAACAAGAGAAAATCTCTGCTGATCCAGGCTACAGAGAGCCCTGGCACAGGTTTGGTGGTTTGGTGGTTAGTTTGGGGGTTTTCTTGGCCCAGAAGAGTCAATGATGCTTGTAATACCTACAGCAAATTGGAATTCTGTGGGTGATGTTATGGCATGAAAAGTTATGCAGTGATTTTTGAGCAGAAATGATATTAATATCTGTTTGGGAGTTAAAGATATTTCATTACAATGATAGAATTAAAGTCCATTTCATTCGCATCAGCAGGTCCCTTTTGTAAACTCGATCACATGACATAGTTTAATCACTTTAAATTCTTTCTGAACCATCCATGACAAAACTTAATCCTGCAGAGGGGCCAGTAGATGAGGAGTCAGTCTAGGTCAGTTCTTAGAAATGTTTCATATACAGGATGGCACATTAGATAGTATTAAGGCACAAAGCTAAGTGACATAAAAGTGCAGTGAAAAAGAGTGATCCATGAGCTATCGAAAAATGCACTAGAAGAGCTTTTTTTCCATTTAAGCAATATTCTCTAACTCTCATTCTATGATTCTAGAGCTTTTTCTTTGACACACTGGAGAATTCAGTAATACACACAGCCCCAAAAAAAGCCCCCAAAAGTCTCCTAAAGTTTTGAGATGGGCTTCTAAGAAAAAGAGAATGAAAAGAAATGCCCTGAGATATAATACCTCTAGTCTGCCTGGAATCATTCTCTGAAAGCTCTCTTTGCCATGGGTGGAAATAAAATGACTTGTCTCGAGACCATGCCTTAGTGGTCACAGTAAGATGATTTCTGTCTTTCTGAACACTGGTTAATCTTAAGTTCATTTCTTCCGGCTCCCTAATTCAAATGTAGCTCACAATCAAGTTTCAATTGACATCCCTAAATACAATCTTTTATTAAAACAACCAGAAGGGAGAATTTTCTACAGTCTTAAAACAACATGATTTCCATAATAACAGTAAATTACAAGAATAAGAGAAAAATTAATTTTAATACTGGTAGTGTCTTTAGTGAGATTTCTCTCCTTCTCCTAATGTGTAACGACCACAAAGGAATTGAATGGGGCCCCAACGATAAGTGTAAGAGCACATCAGATGGGCCTGATGGTAATGGATAGGGTTTAAAACTAAGGAAGAAGGGGCTTCCCCGGTGGCGCAGTGGTTGAAGAGTCCGCCTTGCCGATGCAGGGGACACGGGTTCATGCCCCGGCCCGGGAAGATCTCACATGCCGCGGAGTGGCTGGGCCCGTGAGCCATGGCCACTGAGCCTGCGTGTCCAGAGCCTGTGCTCCACAACGGGAGGAGCCACAACAGTGAGAGGCCCCCGTACAGCAAAAAAAAAAAAAAAAAAAAAAAGGAATAATAGGTACATGGAGCACTTAAAACTGGAATAACTGAGATCTTACTGTAACCATTACTTTGGCCTTAACAGTGCTCTTATTTCAGGGTTTAAAACCACACTTTGAAGGGAAAGAGAGGAGAAACATCTAGCTTCTTTTAACTAATGAACAAGATTTTGCCTCTCTATTCATGAAAATACTAGGACATTTTCCTTTTTAAAGGCTATGCTTTATCTCAGTGATGGTAGAATATAAAAAGCATGGTTAGGTCTGAGTCCTATAGCTCAGCCTCCTCTGGTTCTGTGAACTTGGCTGATACTTAACTTTTCTAATCCTCAGTTTCTTCATCTGAAATATGGTTCTAATAATAATATTAATTCTCAAGGCTATTTTGAGGATTAAAGAGCATGTCTGGGACTTCCCTGGTGGTCCAGTGGTTAAGGCTCCACGCTTCCACCGCAGGGAGCACGGGTTCAATCCCTGGTTGGGGAACTGAGGTCCCACATGCTGTGTGGCGTGCAAAATAAATTAAATAAATAAATAAATAAAGAGCATGTCCTCTCTCTTATCACATCAATTAGAGTTGTAGAGCTTCGCCTGGCAACTTCCAACTGGTCTTATATTCAGGAAACATTCAAACTATAAAGGCAGGATGGGGGGGAAATACAAGACTACCTATTTGCCGCTTTTCACATCTTTCAGCATGTTTATCTGTTCCACAAGTATTCCTGGCAACATTGCAAAGACCATAATGTGCACTTTGTACTTAGGCCCCTACTTTCTTTGCATTTCGACTTCAGCGAAATGTATAATGATGGAGTGTGGGGGAAGAAAAAGAGCCCTGAACCCAGCAGCCAAGAAACCTGGATTCGAGTCCCAGCTCTGCCACAGTCTTGAAGCAAATCCCATCCTTAACTATTAACATGCTGTAGGTTGTATTCACTTCTTGGTAGTTGCTGTCTCTGCTCTTGGCAAACCCACACCAGAGTTTCTGAGCATTTGCTAGAAGGCTGCAGTTCATTCCAGAACTCTGGATGAAAGTGTTCCTTAGTCTCACTTTTCTAACAACCTACTTCCACCTCCAGTCATGCCCAGTGCCAACCTGATCGTCTTTCCTATTGTTTTCTAATTTTCCAATTTTGAATATGATAGTAGATTGGCAGGCAGATTCTTAAGCACTGTGCTTAAGAAGTCCCTATGACTATCTTTTTATTTAACTCCAACTAAAGCCCTATGAGGGAGGCTATGTTTATTATCTCCATTACACAGATGGGGAAACTAAGGCTTACAAAGAATAAATAAACTTATTTTTAAGAAAACACTTTTAAGCATCAACAGCAAAGCTAATGCTTTTGTTTGGCTTCTACAGTTTGCTTGTTTGGATCAAAATCTAAATGAAGCCCATTCTTTCCAACTGATACACCTATTGGCTAGTCTCATTTAATTTAAAAGTGCCTTCTTCCTTCCTTTCCTTCTTTCTTTCCTTCTATTTTTTTTTTCTTGTAAATTAATTGTTAAGGAAACCGGATCATTTGTCTTGTACAATTTCCAATAGTCTGGATTCCACTGATTACATGTTCATGGTGTTGTCAAACATGTTCCTTTGTTCCTTGAACTTCCTGTACTGCTGGGTCAACCTAAAGGAGTGATCACGTTCAAATTTGATTTTTGGGGCTTCCCTGGTGGCACAATGGTTAAGAATCCACCTGCCAAAGCAGGGAACACGGGTTTGAGCCCTGGTCCAGGAAGATCCCACATGCCGCAAAGCAAATAAGCCCGTGCGCCACAACTACTGAGCCTGCACTCTAGAGCCCGTGCTCCGCAACAAGAGAAGCCACCGCGATGAGAAGTTCGCACACCGCAACAAAGAGTGGCCCCTGATCACCACAACTAGAGAAATCCTGCGCACAGCAGCGAAGACCCAATGCAGCCAAAAATAAATTAATTAATTGTCTTAATTGATTTTTTTTTAACAAGACTGCTTCATAAGCAGTGTGTGCTCTCCTGTAAGGATACGTAATGCCTGATTCTTTCTCTTTTATAATGTTAACAGCCACTGATGTTCAACACCTAGATCTAGTAGTTCATCAGGGGTTGCCAAATGGTGATTTTTTTTTTAATTTAGAATTTTATTTATTTTTTTATAAAGCAGGTTCTTATTAGTTATCCATTCTATACATATTAGTGTATACCTGTCAATCCCAATCTCCCAGTTCATCCCACTACCACCCGCCCCCTCCCACTTTCCCCCACTTGGTGTCCATACATATGTTCTCTATATCTTTGTCTCTATTTCTCCCTTTTCTCCAGGTGACCCCTGTGTTGGGAGGGCAGAGTCTTAACCACTGGACCACCAGGGAAGTCCCCAAACAGTTTGACTTCTAAGAGCATTTAATGAGAATTTCAAGGACCTGCCACCTTCCCTGTCATCTCTTTTCTATTAACAAGACAACACGATATGGTGTTTTTAAATGTATTAAGTAGAGTCACACTTTTTTGAACCAGTTTACATTCCACCCTAGAAGTGGATGAGAGATCCTGTCCTGTTTCTCCACATTCTCACAAATGGTAGAGAGAGAACTTTTATTAACTTTTGCCCATCTGGTAGATATGTAATAAAGTTTCATTGTGATTTCAATTTGCATTTCACTGAATACTAATGACGTTGAGCATCTTTTCATGTGTTTACGGGTTATAGGTTACCTCGCCTCTGAAATTTATATTCCTGTCTTTTGCCCATTTTATAATTTAGTTGTTTGCCTATTGCTTAATGATTCATGGGAGGTGTTTATATGTTCGGGATACTAAATCTTTGTCAGTTACATTTGCTGCAAATATCTTCTCTCAGTTTATGATTTGCCTCTTTTTTTTTTTTTTTGCGGTACGCGGGCCTCTCGCTGTGGTGGCCTCTCCCGTTGCGGAGCACAGGCTCCGGACGCGCAGGCTCAGCGGCCATGGCTCACGGGCCCAGCCGCTCCACGGCATGTGGGATCTTCCCGGACCGGGGCAAGAACCTGTGTCCCCTGCATCGGCAGGCAGACTCTCAACCACTGCGCCACAAGGGAAGCCCTGATTTTTCTCTTTATGGTGTCTTTTGATGAACAGAAGTTCTTATTTTTTAATGTAGTTGAATTTATCCTTTTTCTTTATGTTTGTATTTTTTAAAATTCATCTTGTGAAAGAAGTCATTCACAGCCAGAGTTGATAAAGATATTCTCCTATATTTTCTTCACAAATGTTTATAGTTTTGACTTTCTTAACTTTCATATTCATATTTAATTCAATAGGCGTGTTTTATTGTGCATGGTTTGAAGTAGACATCCAATTTTATTTTGTCCATATGGATAATGATTTGCTAGATTTTTCTTCCTGGTGGTCTGCAGTGCTTCTTCTGCTGTATATCAATTTCCCATACAATCATGAACCTGCTTCTGATCTAACTATCTTGCTGTGTGTGTCTACTTGTCAATCTCTGCACCAATGCCACACTGTCTTAATTCCTCTAGCTTTATAAGAAATCTTGGTATCTGTTAGGTAAAGCCTCCCATTCCACACATACATACTTTCTGCCACTTTTTCAGGAGTGTCTTGGCTGTTTTTGACCCTTTGTTACTCTGTATAAATTTTAGGTATTTTCAAACTCCACAGAAACACAGATTCTTATTGAAATTTACTAAATCTATGTAAATTTTGTTCAATCTGGGAATCAAATTTAATCCAATCTGGGAATAATTGACATCTTCATGAGATTAAATTTTTCCCTCCAAGAAAGTTATTATATATAATTTAGAAAACACTAAGCAAGACCCTGTTGACTGTCTACCCATAGGTATGTACTCATTAAAAGTATAAAGAAAATAAATTGAAAGTATAAAGAAGAGCCAGGAAATGATTCATTCAACATCTAGGGCAAGAGAGGGATGTGTGATAAGACTTTCTCAGAAGAGAAAGCACAAAGGCTTTTCTAAGGTAATAGTTTATGTCTTAACCTGAGTGGTGGGTATATGGATGTTTATTCTAAAATCATTCTTTAAACTGGATATATACATTTTATAAACCTTTTTGTATATTGTGTTGGCCAAAAAGCTCATTTGGGTTTTTCTGTAAGAGGTTACGAACCCGAACGAACTTTTTGCCCAACTCAATACATGCCGTGTTTCACAAGTTAAAATTTAAGACATGCAGTAAAGGAGATATTCTCCAAAACAACTGATTTAGGACAAGAGTGTTACAATTTCGAATTTTTTCTTCATATGATACAAACCTGCAGGAATTGTCAGTCCAACATTTTCAAAAATAACTATGCCCTTCTAGGTACCATAGGAAAAAGGCTTTCTTCGTTTTAAAAAATAAGTGATTTTGACATTCAAATTCAACTACCAGCATTTTAGAGTGTACTATCTCTTTGTGAATTTGAATCACTCCTCTTGTTCTACATGAAATCTAGTAAAGTTCAAATCGAGTTGGGTACACATTCATTCATTCACTTATTTTCAAAACATATACATAATGCATTGTGCTGGGAGGCTGGAAAATATGAGAAGATAAATATGAACATTCCTGAATACAAGAAGGATGAAGTAAAATGAAATAACACAAATGCTTTAAAAAACTATAGTGTCTGATGGAAGAAGTAGAAGAAAGAAAAAGAAGAAGAGGAAAAAGCACAAAATTGCAAGGGGGTTCGAGGGCAGTAAATTGATATCTGATTGAAGGAGACAGGGTTGGGGAAATAGTCACAAATCTTTACTGCTCAGTTTAATAACATGCAAGAAAACGTGTATAGATTTCAGCCCTTTTACTCATCTTCCGAGTTTCCGTCTGGTTGAAAGAACCCAACAGCTAGATTCATAATCATCAGGCCCATTCTTTTCTGGCTCCAAATCATATTGGTTTCAGGTTTTCAAACTACAAAGAATTTCATCTCCAGTCCAACCCTACCATGATAGAAAACCGCACAGCCTTAGGAGTTGCAAATGTAGCACATTTTGAGAGGGCACAGAGACTGCTCTCTTGCAAAGGTTTTACCTGCCCAAAAGCCTGGAGCCAACCCTGTATAATTTATGCACACCTCTGAGAACAAGCCTGAAAAGAAGCCAGTGCTAATTGACTGAATTGACCATTCAGCTTGGCTGCTTTGGTTTCATGGCAACCTGCTCACACATTCAATAAATTCACTGGTGGTAATATATTTTAATAAAA
>RJWK010058546.1:0-13836 GCA_004363435.1 Platanista minor
CCTCTCCCTCTTTTCTTGATGAGTCTGACTAATGATTTATCAATTTCGTTAATCTTCTCAAAGAACCAGCTTTTAGTTTTATTCATCTTTGCTATTGTTTTCCTTGTTTCTATTTCATTTATTTCTGCTCTGATCTTTATGATTTCTTTCCTTCTGCTAACTTTGGGTTTTGTTTGTTTTTCTTTCTCTAGTTCCTTTAGGTGTAAGGTTAGATTGTTTATTTGAGATTTTTCTTGTTTCTTGAGGTAGGCTTTTATAGCTATAAACTTCCCTCTTAGAACTGCTTTTGCTTCATCCCATAGGTTTTGGATTGTCGTGTTTTCATTGCCATTTGTCTCTGGGTATTTTCTGATTTCCTCTTTGATTTCTTCAGTGATCTCTTGGTATTTAGTAACGTATTGTTTAGCCTCCATATGTTTACATTTTTTCCCCTGTAATTCATTTCTAATCTCAGAGCGTTGTGGTCAGAAAAGACACTTGATATGATTTCAATTTTCTTAAATTTACTGAGGCTTGATTTGTGACCCAAGATGTGATCCATCTTGGAGAATTTTCCATGCGTACTTGAGAAGAAAGTGTAATCTTCTGCTTTGGATGGAATGTCATATAAATATCAATTAAATCTATCTAGACTATTGTGTCATTCAAAGCTTCTGCTCCCTTATTTATTTTCATTTTGGATGATCTGTCCATTGGTGTAAGTGAGGTGTTAAAGTCTCCCACTATTATTGTGTTACTGTTGATTTCCTCTTTGAGAGCTGTTAGCAGTTGCCTTATGTATTGAGGTGCTCCTATGTTGGGTGCATATATATTTATAATTGGTATACCTTCTTCTTGGATTTATCCCTTGATCATTATGTAGTGTCCTTCCTTGTCTCTTGTAACGTTCTTTATTTTAAAGCCTATTTTATCTGATATGAGTATTGCTTCTCCAGCTTTCTTTTGATTTCCATTTGCATGGAATATCTTTTTCCATCCCCTCACTTTCAGTCTGTATGTGTCCCTAGGTCTGAAGTGGGTCTCTCATAGACAGCATATATACAAGTCTTGTTTTTGTATCCATTCAGCAAGCCTGTGCCTTTTGGTTGGAGCATTTAATCCATTCACGTTCAAGGTAATTATCGATATGTATATTCCTATGACCATTTTCTTAATTGTTTTGTGCTTGTTTTTGTTGGTCCTTTTCTTCTCTTGTGTTTCCCACTTAGAGAAGTTCCTTTAGCATTTGTTGTAGAGCTGGTTTGGTGGTGCTGAATTCTCTTAGCTTTTGCTTGTCTGTAAAGCTTTTGATTTCTCCATCGAATCTGAATGAGATCCTTACCGGGTAGAGCAATCTTGGTTGTGGGTTCTTCCCTTTCTTCACTTTAAGTATACCATGCCACTCCCTTCTGGCTTGTAGAGTTTCTGCTGAGAAATCAGCTGTTAACCTAATGAGAGTTCCCTTGTATGTTATTTGTCATTTTTCCCTTGCTGCTTTCGATAAGTTTTCTTTGTCTTTAATTTTTGCCAACTTGATTACTACGTGTCTCGGCGTGTTTCTCCTTGGGTTTATCCTGTATGGGACTCTCTGCACTTCCTGGACTTGGGTGGCTATCTCCTTTCCCATGTTAGGGAAGTTTTCGACTATAATAATCTCTTCAAATATCTTCTTGGGTCCTTTCTCTCTCTCTTCTCCTTCTGGGACCCCTATAATGTGAATGTTGTTGCCTGTAATGTTGTCCCAGAGGTCTCTCAGGCTGTCTTCATTTCTTTTCATTTTTTTTTTCTTTATTTTGTTCCACAGCATTGAATTCCACCATTCTGCCTTCCAGGTCACTTATCCGTTCTTCTGCCTTAGGTATTCTGCTATTGATTCCTTCTAGTGTAATTTTCATTTCAGTTATTGTGCTGTTCATCTCTGTATGTTTGTTCTTTAATTCTTCTAGGTCTTTGTTAAACATTTCTTGCATCTTCTCGATCTTTGTCTCCATTCTTTTTCCGAGGTCCTGGATCATCTTCACTATCATTATTCTGTATTCTTTTTCTGGAAGGTTGCCTATCTCCACTTCATTTAGTTGTTTTTCTGGGGTTTTATCTTTTTCCTTCATCTGGTACATAGCACTCTTCCTTTTCATCTTGTCTATCTTTCTGTGAATGTGGTTTTTGTTGCACAGGCTGCAGGACTGTAGTTCTTCTTGCTGCTGCTCTCTGCCCTCTGTTGGATGAGTCTATCTAAGAGGCTTATGCAAATTTCCTGATGGAAGGGACTGGTGGTGGGTAGAGTTGACTGTTGCTCTGGTGGGCAGAGGTCAGTAAAACTTTAATCCACTTGACTGCTGATGGGTAGGGCTGGGTTCCCTCCCTGTTGGTTGTTTGGCCTGAGGCAACCCAACAGTGGAGCCTACCTGGGCCTTTGGTGGGGCTAATGGCAGACTCTGCGAGGGCTCACGCCAAGAAGTACTTCCCAGAACTTCTGCTGCCAATGTCCTTGTCCCCACAGTGAACCACAGCCAGCCCCTGCCTCTGCAGGAGACCCTCCAACACTAGCAGGTAGGTCTGGTTCAGTCTCTCCTGGGGTCACTGATCCTTCCCCTGGGTCCCGATGCACACACTACTTTGTGTGTGCCCTCCAAGAGTGAAGTCTCTGTTTCCCCCAGTTCTGTCGAAGCTCTGCAATCAAATCCCAGTAGGCTTCAAAGTCTGATTCTCTAGGAATTTCTCCTCCCGTTGCCAGACCCCCAGGTTGGGAAGCCTGACGTGGGGCTCAGAACCTTCACTCCAGTGGGTGGACTTCTGTGGTATAAGTGTTCTCCAGTCTGTGAGTCACCCACCCAGCAGTTATGGGATTTATTTTACTGTGATTGCGCCCCTCCTACCATCTCATTGTGTTTTCTCCTTTGTCTTTGGATGTGGGGTACCTTTTTTGGTGAGTTCCAGTGTCTTCCCGTCAATGATTATCCAGCATCTAGTTGTGATTCTGGTGTTCTCCAATTCCTCTACTTCTTTTGTATGCTATATCCAGTAAGTCAACAAATCCCATCAAATCTGCCTTCAAGATACTTGCAGAAGATGACCACTTATATTTGCCAGAATGACCACTTGATAAAGCCACCATAATTTTTGTCCTACTGCAAAAGCCTCTAAGCTGATTTCCCTGCTTAGCTATTCTGAAGCCAGATTCTGGTAGGTGTAAGTCAAAATCTCATTTGTGCACTCAGAATCCTACAATGTCTTCCCAAGTCACTCAGAGTAACAGCCAAAGTCCTTACCGTGACCTGGAAGACTGCATAGTCTGACCCCCCAGCACAGCTCTGACTTCACCTTCTAGTACTTTCTCTAGGTTTCTCTTTGTTTTAGCCTCACTGACTTTTTTTGATGTTCTCCAAATATGCCAGGTAAGCTTCTTGTTACTTCAGGGTCCTTGCAATTGCTCTTTCCTTTCTTGAGATGTTTTTCTACCAAAAAATCTATGTGTTTTATTTTTGAACCTCCTTCAGGCCTTTCTTTACTCAAACACCACCTCCTTGGAGGCCCTTCCTGGCCATTAATCTAAAATTGCAGCCTCCTCTCCAACTGTCTCTTGCCCTAATTTCTCACTTTGTTTTTCTCCTTAGAACTTACAGCCATCTAACATAATACATATTAAATTATATATGTTTATTGCCTTCATTTATCCCACAAGAATATAAAGGTATGGAATTTTGTAAGCATTGTTTACTGCTGTATCTTCAGCCTTGAAAAACATTCATAGCACATAGTAGGGGCTCAAAAAATATCTGTTGAATCAATGACATCTGTCACAGTCTAGAATTTTTTAAATGGTTGAGAACTTCACTCAGCCGTCGTGTGAGAGCCACTTTGCTTTTCTTTTTTCTTTTTTTCCCCTAAAACCATGAAATGGCGCTACCGTCATCCTTACTGCATCAGGACATTAGAAGTAAAAAGTTTAATCTGCTTCTTGCACTGGCAGCTCATGAGCTCAGATTCACTGATCTCTGAGGGCATTTATGTACCCACTGTTTATTTATTTTGGAATTATTTTATTATCATCTTTGCATGGTTATAAACCATTGCCAGAATCGAAAGCCCTCAGAGGACTATTACTCATCCTCAGGATGCTCCCAGACCTGACCTTCAGAAATAACTGCAGCTCCTTTCAGAAGCTGCAGATAATAAAATATTCCTTACTTGCTCTGGGCCGAAGAGATTACTACCCAGCGCCAACAAGCTGCAACTCTCAAGAATCATCACGCCTGCCCACCATGCGCCACAAGAGATACACCCTTCCTCACATTAGAAAGGCCATTGGAATCAGCCAGTGGTGTGTTTGAAGGCTTTGTTCATGTGTATGTCTTTCTCTTCCCACAACAAAAAACAAATAAGAAAACAAAAAACAATTTCTACCTTCATTCTTTAACTTAAAAAGGAAGAAAATTCTTTAAATTATGGGAAGAAAATCATTCTATAGAAAGTTTCAAAAATAGAACAAGTTGCCTATAATCACACCATCCCAAGACAACCAACTTCTTCAATTTTGTGTATCACTTTTCTGTCTTTTTTCATATAAATAATTTATAGTAGTAAGTTTAGTGTACATGCAATTGTGTATCTTTTTGAAAATAAATATTACAATCATCTTTTATTAGGTGGTTAACAAAAATTTAATGAGCACAAACTATGAGCCATGTACTCTTCTGGACATGTGGCTTATGTAACCAAGAATTACAGCCTGTCTTCCAGGGGCTCTAAACCAGCATTTTTCAATAGCAACATAATGTAAGCAACATATATAAGCTCAAATTTTCCAAGAAATGGGTAAAACTGGTTTTACTGACATATTTTAACTCAATATATCTCAAATATTATCATTTCAACATATAAATGATATAAAATTGTTAATAAATGTTTATAATTATTATTAATTATTATAATTGTTATTAAAGTATGTTACTCTTTTTCCAAACCAAGTCTTCAAAATCTGATATCTATTTCACTCCTGTATCATATCTCAGTTTGGATGAGCCCCATGTCGAATGCTTAAAGGCTAGCAGCAACCATACTGGACAGGGCACTTTTCCATGTTTCTAGTTGTTTTCTTGACAGTTATCATCTTTCATGTCTTCCTAACAAGCCATTGGATTTATTGTGTCCTTCTCTTCTTAATGAACCTTTACCTCCATTTTTTTCACAATTGTAAATCATACAGCAATGAATTTATTTTTCCATATTTTGAATTAGTATTTAATTAGACTACTCTCACAAATATGAATGACTGAGGCAAAAGGTTCAAACATGGTAACAGTTTTGTTACACATTTCTGAGTTGCTCTGCAAGAAAACAGAGTGATTTTACCTGCCCCGAGCCATGTGTGTGAGCCAGCTTCACAGAGAATACCCTACCCGCTCCTTGCATTTCCACATCCTTCCCGATGTCCTTCCAGGCTTCTTGGGCTTCAGCTTTCCAGAGTTGTCTTCTGTTATTTTGTTTGCCTTTTTTTATTCGGTTTCTTTGGTTCTGTTTGCTTTCCTTGATTTAGGGTATACATTGGTTTTGTTGTTGATGTTGTTTTATATTAGAAAATAAAGTCCCAATTCTAATTCCTCTCACTCATAACAGAATTTCTCCTCAATATGGGGCCAACCCCTACCCAGCAAGGAAATGTAGTTTCAAAGCAGGATGGAATTTTCAGTCACCTTTAACCCTTTTCTTTCTTATTCTCACTCCTAAAAGAAAAATATCTTCTAGAATTGTAATATACCCCACAGTTATGCTATGAAAAACAAAAAATTAATTAGGAAGAGATATATTTGTTGGTTTATCTGTTTTATGAGTCTAAACAATATGAAAACCCAGAGTTCATCAGGTCTGCCCATTTTGAATGCAAAAGGCAGCAGCCAGATGAAGAAGGGATCCAAAGGAAGAAGAAGAGAAAACAATGGAAGGGGAGCTAGAATTCTGCACATTCAATGCTGAAGGAAAGGACAGCTGAGGTCAGCGTTAAAGAAATATTTATGATCTGTTCTAGATTTTAAGAAATAAGACAAGCCTAAGTTTGTGTTATTTCTGGTTACAAACTGGGTCTGTCTGTACACCTTTCTTGTCATTGTGGGTCAAAATAATAGGGTCATATGTATTTTTGCCTAATTAAATAATACAAACATATTCCATCGGTATTTTGTTTGCATTTTTAAGAGAACAAAAATATTTTCTATAACTTTGTTTTCTGTTTGGAACATACATATTTTTTATCTTTTATCTTGAAATAATTTTAGACCTACAGAAATGTTGCAAAGGGAGTACAGAGAATTCCCATATACACTGCACTCAGCTTACCCAACGTTCACATTTCACATAACCATGGTAAATTTATTTAACATCAGTACAATACTACTAACTAAACTACAATTTTTACTTGGATTTCGCCAGTTCTTCTACTAATGTCCTTTTATTTGTTCTAGGATCTTATCTAGGACATCACAACACATTCAGGGATCATGTTCTCCAATCTGTGACAGTTTCTCATTCTTTCTTTGTTTTTCATGACCTTGATGTTTCCAAAGGGCATTCAGGTCAGGCATTCTGTAGAATGTCCCTCAATTTGTGTTTTCTAATGTTTTCTCATAGTAAGACAGGTCATGGGTTTGGAGGAAAAATACTAGAGAGGGGAAGTGTTAGTCTCATTGCATCATATCAAAGGTACCTGATTTCATCATGATTCATTACTGATGATCTTGTATTTTCATTTAATGTGTCCTTGGTATAATTTACCCATGGTTTTTCTTCACAGCTACTGATATCTCAAAAATTATAGAAGAGTGAAGAGTGACATTTGAATACAAATAATGATTTTAAGGACATATGAAAAGTTACATTCTGAATATTATTGTCTTCGAATATGACACCATAAGAGACTTCATTTTCCAATGAAGGTAGCACCATTTTATTTTTCCAGTTTTATATGTTTATTTTTTATTTTTAAAATAATTTTTGCAAGAATAGTACAAATAAACTTTTTACTGAACTGTTCAAGGGTAACTTGATTACCTAATGCTCCATTACCCCTGAACACAAATAAGGATATTCTCCTACTTAACCACAATACAACCATCAAACATAAATTAACATGGCTACATTTACTACCATCTAATCCACAGACTCCAATACAGTAGCCTATTGTCCTAATCATGTCCTTTCTAGAAAAAAAGATCCACGCAGATAAACAAAGCACATTTAGGTGCCCCATCTCTCTAGTCATCTTCAATTTGAGGTAGTCCTTCAGTGTTCCCTTGACTTTTAAGTTCTTGACACTTGAAAATTATAGGCCAGTTGATTTGTGGAATGTCCCTTAGTTCAAGTTTATCAGAAGTTTCCTCATGATTAGATTCAGGGCAAGAACAGTACAGATGTGATGCTGGATTCTTCCCATTGCATCTTAACATGTGTCATGTGATGTTGCTGTGTTGTATTACTGGTCATGTTAACTTTGATCTTTTGACTCAGGTTTTGTCTGCCAGGTTTCTCCATTGTAAAGTTTCTGTTTTTCCCCTGTGAGTGTGGAGGGGTCCTTCGGGTCTATGAATATCCAGTTCCTCATCAAACTTTTACCCATTAGTTTTAGCCTCCATTGACATTTCTTGATCAAATTATCACTATGCTAGTTTCCAAGTGATGATTTTCTAACACCATCATTTTTTCTACACTTATTAATTGGCATTCTACTGCAAAAAGAAAGCTTTTTCTTCTCATTTATTATTCTCTTATTTATTTATCAGTATGGCCTCAAAAACATTTATTTTATTCAATTGGTTATAATCTATCACTTTCATTTGTTTTATTTTGTGGCTCAAATTTTCCCAGCCTTGGCCAGTGGAGCCCTATCAAGGTGGTTTTCATTATCTTTTGAAGTGTTGCTATCATCCTTTAAACACTTCTTTACTTTCTGGTCCAACAAAATATTCCAAGATCGCCTTATACTTTCCCTGCCCACACCCTGAAATCAGTCACTTCTCTAGAGAGTTCTGGTTCCTTGTAGTGGAGAAAGGAATTTACAAGCTATGATCTGGGAAATAGGTGTGCTCATTATTATTAGGGTGTCACTGTAACCAGGCCTTCTCAGTGGACAGAGCCTCACATACACATTCACATCTGTATTTATTTCTATCATTAGTAATATACATTGAAAAGTGTGAGTTCACATAGATACCACCAATTACAATCCAATCTTATTGGGTTCATTTCCATTTTCTCCCTTTCCAAATTTGTAACTCCTCTCTCTGACAGACAGCAACTGACTTTCGTTGTAGATAAAACATATTCACTGATGTTGCCGATGGGATCCTGGCTGCTGAGACCCGTGGCAACAATTTGCCAGGTGGTCCTTCCTGTACGCTGCATCACAAGTGTGACCCACAACATTAACCGTGAGGCTGACAGGATCTTGGTGCTCTGGCCTGGTATCAGGCCTGAGCCTCTGACGTGGGAGAGCCAAGTTCAGGACATGGGACAACCAGAGACCTCCCGGCCCCACGTAATATCAATTGGCAAGAGCTCTCTCTGAGATCGCCTTCTCAATGCTAAGACCCAGCTCTACCCAATGGCCAGCAAGCTCCAGTGCTGGACCCCGCCATGCCAGACAACTAGCAAGACAGGAACAGAGCCCCACCCATTAGCAGAGAGGATGCCTAAAATTATAATAAGGTCACAGACACCCCAAAACACACCACCGGATGTGGTCCTGCCCACCAGAAACACAAGACCCAGCCTGAACCACCAAAACACAGGCAAGACTCCCCTCCACCAGGAAGCCTATACAACCCACTGAACTAACCTCACTCACTGGAGGCAGACACCAAAAACAATGGGAACTACAAAGCGGCAGCCTGTGAAGAGGAGACCCCAAATACAGTAAGCTTAGCAAAATGAGAAGATAGAGAAATATGCAGCAGATGAAGGAGCCAGGTGAAAAAACACCAGACCAAACAAATGAAGAGGAAATAGGCAGTCCACCTGAAAAAGAATTCAAAGTAATGATAGTAAAGATGATCCAAAATCTTGGAAATAGAATGGAGAAAATACAAGAAACGTTTAACAAGGACATAGAAGAACTAAACAGCAAACAAAAAATGAACAACACAATAAATGAAATTTAAAATTCTCTAAAAGGAATCAATAGCAGAATAACAGAGTCAGAAGAACGGATAAGTGAACTGGAAGATAAAATAGTGGAAATAACTACCACAGAGCAGAATAAAGAAAAAAGAATGAAAAGAATTGAGGACAGTCTCAGAGACCTCTGGGACAATATTAAACGCAGCAACATTCGAATTAGAGGGGTCCCAGAAGGAGAAGAGAGAAAGAAAGTGTCTGAGAAAATATTTGAAGAGATTATAGTTGAAAACTTCCCTAACATGGGAAAGGAAATAGTCAATCAAGTCCAGGAAGTGCAGAGGATCCCATACAGGATAAATCCAAGGAGAAAAACGCCAAGATGCATATTAATCAAAATGTCAAAAATTAAATAAAAAGAAAAATATTAAGAGCAACAAGGAAAATTAACAAATAACATACAAAGGAATCCCCAAAAGATTAACAGCGGATTGTTCAGCAGAAACTCTGCAGGCCAGAAGGGAGTGGTAGGACATATTTAAAGTGATGAAAGGGGAAAACCAACAACCAAGACTACTCTACCCAGCAAGGATCTCATTCAGATTTCATGGAGAAATTAAAACCTTTACAGACAAGCAAAAGTTAAAAGAATTCAGCACCACGAAACCAGCCTTACAACAAATGCTAAAGGAACATCTCTAGGCAGGAAACACAAGAGAAGGAAAAGACGTTCAATAACAAACCCAAAACAATTAAGAAAATGGTAATAGGAACATACATATAGATAATTACCTTAAATGTAAATGGCTTAAATGCTCCAACCAAAAGACACAGACTGGCTGAATGGATACAAAAACAAGACCCGTATATATGCTGTCTACAAAAGACCTACTTCAGACCCAGGGACACATACAGGCTGAAGGTGAGGGGATGGAAAAAGATATTCCATGCAAATGGAAATCAAAAGAAAGAAAGCTGGAGTAGCAATTCTCATATCTACCAAAATAGACTTTAAAATAAAGACTATTACAAGAAGCAAAGAAGGACACTACATAATGATCCAGGGGTTGATCCAAGAAGAAGGTATAACACACCCAACAAAGGAGCACCTCAATACATAAGGCAAATGCTAACAGCCATAAAAGGGGAAATCGAAAGTAACACAATCATAGTAGGGGACTTTAACACCCCACTTTCACCAATGGACAGATCATCCAAACAGAAAATAAATAAGGAAACACAACCTTTAAATGACACATTATATAAGACGGACTTAATTGATATTTATAGGACATCCATACAAAACAACAAAATACACTTTCTTCTCAAGTGCTCATGGAACATTCTCCAGGATAGATCATTTCTTGGGTCACAAATCAAGCCTTGGTAAATTGAAAAAAACTGAAATCATATCAAGTATCTTTTCCAACCACAACACTATGAGACTAGATATCAATAACAGGAAAAACACTGTAAAAAATATAAACACATGGAGGCAAAACAATACGCTCCTAAATAACCAAAGGATTACTGAAGAAATCAAAGGGGAAATGAAAAAATACCAAAAAACAAATGACAATGAAAACACGATGGCCCAAAACCTATGGGATGTAGCAAAAGCAGTTCTAAGAAAGACGTTTATAGCAATACAAACCTACTTCAAGAAACAAGAAACATACCAAATAAACAACCTAACCTTACACCTAAAGAGATTAGAGAAAGAAGAAAAAAAAAATCCCAAAGTTAGCAGAAGGAAAGAAATCATAAAGATCAGACTAGAAATACATGAAAAAGAAATGAAGAAAATAATAGCAAAGATCAATAAAACCAAAAGTGGGTTCTTTGAGAAGATAAAAAAAATTGATAAACCATTAGCCAGACTCATCAAGAAAAAAAGGAAGAAGACTCAAATCAATAGAATTACAAATGAAAAAGGAGAAATAACAACTGACACTGCAGAAATACAAAGGATCATGAGAGATTACTACAAGCAACTATATGCCAATAAAATGGACAACCTGGAAGAAATGGACAAATTCTTAGAAAAGCACAACCTTCTGAGACTGAACCAGGAAGAAACAGAAAATATAAACAGACCGATCACAGGGAATGAAATTGAAACTGTGATTAAAAATCTTCCAACAAACAAAACCCCAGGACCAGATGGCTTCACAGGCGAATTCTACCAAATATTTAGAGAAGAGTTAACAGCTATCTTTCTCAAACTCTTCCAAAATATAGCAGAGGGAGGAACACTCCCAAACTCATTCTATGAGGCCACCATCACCCTGATACCAAAACCAGACAAAGCTGTCACAAAGAAAGAAAACTACAGGCCAATACCACTGAAGAACATAGATGCAAAACTCCTCAACAAAATACTAGCAAACAGAATCCAACAGCACATTAAAAGGATGATACACCATGATCAAGTGGGGTTTATCCCAGGAATGTAAGGACTCTTCAGTATACGCAAATCATTCAAAGTGATACACCATATTAACAAATTGAAGGAGAAAAACCATATGATCATCTCAATAGATGCAGAAAAACCCTTCAACAAAATTCAACAGCCATTTAGGATAAAAACCATCCAGAAAGTGGGCATAGAGGGAACCTACCTCAACATAATAAAGGCTGTATATGATAAACCCACAGCCAACATCGTTCTGCATGGTGAAAAATTGAAAGCATTTCCTCTAAGATCAGGAACAAGCCAAAGATGTCCACTCTTGCCACTATTATTCAACATGGTTTTGGAAGTCCTAGCCAGGCAATCAGAGAAGAAAAAGAAATAAAAGGAATCCAAATCAGAAGAGAAGAAGTAAAGCTGTCACTGTTTGCAGATGACATGATACTATACATAGAGAATCCTAAAGATGCTACCAGAAAGCTACTAGAGCTAATCAAGGAATTTGATAAAGTAGCAGGATACAAAACTAATGCACAGAAATCTCTGGCATTCCTATACACTAATGATAAAAAACCTGAAAGAGAAATGAAGGAAACACTCCCATTTACCATTGCAACATAAAGAATAAAATACCTAGGAATAAACTTACCTAAGCAGACAAAAGATCTGTATGCAGAAAACTATAAGACACTGATGTAAGAAATTAAAGACGATACAAACAGATGGAAAGATATACCATGTTTTGGACTGGAAGAATCAACATTGTGAAAATGACTATACTACCCAAAGCAATCTACAGACCCAGTGGAATCCCTATCAAATACCAATGGCATTTTTCACAGATCTAGAACAAAAATTTCACAATTTATATGGAAAAACAAAAGACCCCAAATAGCCAAAGCAATCTTGAGAAAGAAAAATGAAGCTGGAGGAATCAGGCTCCCAGACTTCAGACTATAATACAAAGCTACAGTAATCAAGACAGTATGGTACTGGCACGAAAACAGAAATATAGATCAATGGAACAGGATAGAAAGCCCAGAGATAAACCCACATGCATACAGTCACCTTATCTTTGATAAAGGAGGCAAGAGTGTACAATGGAGAAAAGACAGTCTCTTCAATAAGTGGTGCTGGGAAAACTGGACAGGTACTTGTAAGAAAATGAAATTAGAACACTCCCCAATACCATACACAAAAATAAACTCAAAATGGTTTAAAGACCTAAATGTAAGGACAGACACTGTCAAACTCTTAGAGGAAAACATAGGAAGAACACACTTTGTCATAAATCACAGCAAGATCCTTTTTGACCCACCTCCTAGAGAAATGGAAATAAAAACAAAAATAAACAAATGGGACCTAATGAAACTTAAAAGCTTTTGCACAACAAAGGAAACCATAAACAAGGTGAAAAGACAACCCTCAGAATGGGAAAAAATATTTGCAAATGAAGCAACTGACAAAGGATTAAACTCCAAAATTTACAAGCAGCTCATGCAGCTCAATATCAAAGAAACAAACAACCCAATCCAAAAATGGGCAGAAGACCTAAATAGACATTTCTCCAAAGAAGATATACAGATTGCCAACAAACACATGCAAGGATGTTCATCATCACTAATCATTAGAGAAATGCAAATCAAAACTACAATGAGGTATCACCTCACACCAGTTAGAATGGCCATCAACAAAAAGTCTACAAAGAATAAATGCTGGACACGGTGTGGAGAAAAGCGAACCCTCCTGCACTGTTGGTGAGAATGTAAACTGATACAGCCACTATGGAGAAAAGTATGGAGGTACCTTAAGAAACTAAAAATAGAACCACCACGTGACCCAGCAATCCCACTACTGGGCATATACCCTGACAAAACCATAATTCAAAAAGAGTCACATCCCAAAATGTTCATTGCAGCTCTATTTACAATAGCCAGGACATGGAAGCAACCTAGATGTCCATCCACAGATGAATGGATAAAGAAGATGTGGCACATATATACAATGGAATATTACTCACCCATAAAAAGAAACAAAACTGAGTTATTTGTAGTGAGGCGGATGGATCTAGAGTCTGTCACACAGAGTGAAGCAAGTCAGAAGGAGAAATATAAAGACTGTATGCTAACGCATATATATGGAATCAAAAAAAGAAAAAAGGTTCTGAAGAACCTAGGGCAGGACAGGAATAAAGATGCAGACGTAGAGAATGGACTTGAGGATACAGGGAGAGGGAAGGATAAGCTGGGATGAAGTGAGAGAGTGGCATGGACATATATACACTACCAAATGTAAAATAGATAGCTAGTGGGAAGCAGCTGCATAGCACAGGGAGATCA